>OZ012662.1:79305135-79599230 GCA_963942545.1 Oxycera nigricornis
GAATCATGTCTTTAACCAGTATTTCAAATCAGGAGATTCAAGCATCCGTTATCTTTTACAGGATACATTTGAACCCGTTTCAAATTTCACCGTTATTTCAGCTTCATTTTTATTGTGTGCTTTCTTGTTTTGGACAGAGAAATTCGACTTGCAGTGGCTGCAAGGTTCTTGTTTCTAAAGCGCCAGCTAGATTAGTAGTGGTAGAGCGTGATATGTATGAATAGTACATCGTAGAGAAATAGAGAGGTAAAGCCTCGAAATAAGTTGAACTATAAAGCTTTTGTACCTCAATGGAAGGGAGCGGCCTTCTTTTTCACCTTAGGGAGGACTTTCAGATAACGAGTTTCGATGTATAGAGCCTCCACTGTGTAAGAATAAATGTAATATGTAAAATAAAATGGCACATTGCAATATCATTCATATTTAATGTATTTTTATTTCAAACGAAAAAGTAGCATAGATCCTGCGCACGCTTTTTCTCAACGTAATTCACAGTCAGATGCTAATATTGATAAGCGGGTTCCGGTATGGGCTGAGATTTTAGGGAGTTGTACAGGATTTTAATAAGAATAATAGCGTTGGGGGTATTTTTTATTGAAACGCTGTGAATAGCGCCGCCGGTTATTGGTAACACGGTTATTATCAACTATACTATCAACACAAGAGCTCATTATGAGATAGTCATACACTACGTAAACCTCATTGTGACTGACAATTGAACCGTCAATAAAACGATGTAAATATCAAAAACAACTGCAGATTGATTCACTTCCGTGCCGCGAACACCGGATGCACACTTATACAGCCTATGAAAAGCAGCTCTCCGAAAATCGCCTTAAATTGTTCGAAATTCGCAGCCATATGTTGGATTGACATTGAAAAAAAATGTAATGATTGACATTGAAAATTGAACCTAATTCAGTTGTTCTGCCCATAGATGACACTTGCAACAGTAAATTTTTTACCTCGTTAAATTCTTGATACGTTTCTATTTCATTGCCGCCAGCACATTATGAGCCACATTGAGACCATTATGAGTCAGATTGAGCTCATAAAGAGCTGCGGGTTTATTATGAGCTATAGTGTGTCAGTAGCATTAAATAAGATGCATGTCTAAAATTTGGCTGCTTATTAGATTGCTTCGGAAGTTCGGGGTGAAAAATGCCTGTCGATACAAAGATTGGATCATGAGAATGTCAAATATGTCGAGGACATTTGGTGGCATTTTTATTAGGCGTGTAGCGTTATTTATGCTAACCGCCTATGTTTATCGATAATATACATTTTTTATCTTAAGAAATATCGATACCGCATAAGGCAGATCAGCTGGTGGTTTTATAATTAGTAGTTTAGGAATGTCATGTTTTTATCCTCGAGTGAAGATACCAAAGGCGATGCACTTTTACGATCATGTTCCTCGCTCATTTTTGTTCATGAAATTTTATTAAGAACTAACAACAGGTGCTGATAAACAGCTTGATAAAACCCGAGACCAAAATTGTTGCCATAAACCAAACAAGTCATGTGGTATTCCAACGTACCCAAATCTCTTTTATCGGCATGATGCATGGTGAGGCATTTAGAAATGCGTTGCCAAGCAAGCGTACAGTTCAACAACTAGCTCAGCCTGATCAACGACTTTATTTCAGATAAGGGTCTCCAACTGATCGGGGTCGATTGTTTGATAGACTTCTAAATTCATTGGAGCGTTGGGATTTAGAATCGCATACGTGATCCTGCAGCAAACACTTGTCAAAAAAAATTAAATTATTAAAAAGTCGATGCTAAGTACTTGCAGCGCCATTTTCATGGGCTGATTTAGCAGGTACTATATCTTTAAACCTTCGAAGTCTCGTAAAACAGGCATTTCGAGCCATAGTTCGGAATTAGTTACACGGGAGAAAATACTTTTTGATTTCGCGAACACTATTTCGTTTTAATCGGTTAAAGTGTGAGAAACCCAATTCACTATGCACGAAACTTTCACCCATACAATTATGATTTAAAAAAGGGTTTTAGAATTGAAAGTGATGTAATGAATGTTTCACAAAAAATCGAAATGTATTTGCAATTGGTTACTTGCAACAAAACAGCTTTATCATCTGTTCGAAGTGGCTGGCTGGTTGACTCTTTTCTTCCTTTTGAATACTGAGGGGCTCCGTTTCTCAAGCACTGACCTAAGTGGTTTTATCTTTCATTTATTTGATATTACTTGCTGAATGGATCTCGATACGTGAGGACACTTGCGTCGTTACCTTTAGTTTATTACCTTCGGAATGATCGACTTTGTGTTACGAGTTGATGCTAAAGTGAAAAGAATGCAATCTTTTTTATTCTCGATGAAATCCTTGCTCGTGTGCAAAGAAATTTTTAATAAGAATAAAACTACCATATTTCTCCTATGATAAAGGAATTGTTGCCATGCCAATGAAGGTACCAGGCCACTTTAGAAGGCGAAAAAAAAACATTTTTCAAGCATTTGTTTCTCAGAAAATTCATTATACATCAGCATGAATATTTTTTTAAAGAATTATTTCATATTTGAGTAATACAGAAAAATAAAACTTTAATTTTTTATTTATTATTCTCTTTTATAGAAGGCGCTGAAATTAAGCTCTGAAAAAATCGTTACTCCACGGCAGGGAGATAATCTATGGATTGACGAATCTGAAACAAAAATGTTTAACGGCAATTTAAAAAGAAAGGTCTCTTACACCGTAATCCACCACCATTTTCAAAAAAAACAGTAAAAAAATGGCGGACTTGTGAAAAAAATGTCCAAAATCGAACTTTTTTGTAGTTTTTTTAACACCAAAACTAGTTTTTCAATCCAAGTTTTCGAAAATCGGTTCAGTAGCTCCGAAGATTACTACGTGGGGTGAAAAGTAACCTCCTTGACCGCCAGAATGCGCTGCTACTGAAAAAAGGTTATGGTGCCGTGAAGTCCGTTCATATTTTGGCAGCCATGCCAAATTTCAGTGCGATACTGTCTTTAGTTTTGTTTTGACAGCTGATTGTTGTTGACGTGCTTGGTATCATGTTGAGTATGAACAAAAACGATTTTCGTTCTCTCATAAAACACTATTTTTTGATAAGCAAAACGGCGAAAGAAACAAAAGAAAGGTTGGATAAATATTATGAGGCTAATGCTCCGTTAGATTACACAGTCAAATATTGGTTTCGAGAATTTCGTTGTGGCCGCAACCCCACTACCGATCAAGTCCGCAGCGACAGGTCCTCCGATGCCATCACAGAGGACAATGTCAAAAAAATACGTGATATGGTGTTGGCTGATCGGAAAGTGAAGGTGCGCGAGCTAGCAAATACCACAAAGATTAATACTGAGCGCACACACCATATTTTGGGCAATATTCTGCATATGAAAAAGTTATCCTGCCGCTGGGTGCCGCGCATGTTCACTCCTGACCAAAAAATCAAGCGCACTTCGAAAATGTTTTGACTTGCTGATGCGGAATCGGGCGGACTTTTGGCGTCGATTGGTAACTGTTGATGAAACCTGGATCCACTATTACACACCACAGAACAGAATTAGTGCCAGTCAATGGACTGAAGCCGGCACGAGTGTTTCGAAGCGGCCGAGAGAGGCTCGATGGGTCAGAAAGGTTATAGCGTCGGTTTTCTGGGATTATCATGGTATAGTCTTCGTGGACTATCTCGAAAAAGGAAAAACCATCAACAGCGAGTGTTACTGTACATTATTGGAGCGATTGAAGGCCGAAATCGCTGCAAAACGGCCTCACATGAAGCGAAAAAACCTGTTTTTGCAAGATAATGCGCCGGCGCACAAGAGCATCACAACCACGGCTAAAATCAATGACTTACGATTCCAATTGCTGTCGGATCCGCCGTATTCGCCCGATTTGGCTCCCTCAGACTATTATCTCTTCCCAAAACTCAAAAGATGGCTCATCAATAAAAAAATCAGCTCACGTGCGGAAATTATCGACGCCGCAGAGGAGTATTTTGCAGACCTTCCGGAAAATAATACTTTTCAGACGGGATCAAGAAGTTGGAAAATCGCTGGAATAAGTGTATCGACCTAAAAGGAGACTATGTTGAATAAAATAAAATAAAACATTTTAAAAAAAATTTCATTCCCAAGGAGGTTACTTTTCACCCCACTTAGTATCTCTATGCCATATTAAAAAACGTTATTTTGCGAAAAACGCGTTTAAAATTTTTGTTCCATTTTGCTGATAAATATTGTTTGAATATTGAAAAATTAGACATTTTTCAAAAACACAATTGTTATGTAAAAGTCTAAATTAGCACTAAGCACAGGTAAAAAGTTGCAAACATAATGTATAAAGGAGAAACCGGTATTTAAGAGAAAAGAAATGAAAGAAAGACTACGCAGCCGACAGCTGATCGAACATTTGCAAAGAGCCGAAAACGCGCACACTCATAGCCGCTATTTATATAATAAACTTTCCAATTTCGACAAAATATTTCTGGAAATCATTCTTGAAGTTCTGAGGAGTCGACAAATTAAAAAAATGACCATTTTTTTAAATTTATAAAGTGGACTAATACCTTAAAGCGTATTTATATTTGCGTGATTTGAGCAGAATTTCAATAATTCTCTAAAATAATTCTATTTAACTCGAACTTTGCAAACCATTGCTTGCCGAAATCAGATGTTTTAAGTCTACATCAAAATAACGTCATAGTTTGCTTATATTTCCAAAAAACATTCATATAGAAACAATAAACAACGAAAATGTTTAATGAATAAAGGAGCACGCATAAGGATTAATATCAAATTTTTGAGCTAAATTATTGTAACGATTTGTAAAATTTCAGTTATGCCTTACGTTAATTTTTTTACATCTGCAGACTTATTATTAGAAACCTTGTATTTTCCGATGGATCCTTAGATATAACACATACGCCTTAGGTATGTTTTTTACCTGATTCTATATCAATGGCGGGAGGCAACAATTTGGTCGATGCTACTTCTGTAAGAACAGCAGGATAACAAAGTCCTGGGAAACCCAAGACTTGGAGCAGACCCAGTATTAGAAACATTGTATTTTACTCGTTATGATAAGTTTGAAACAAGCAGTTACATTCGTTGCAGTTGAAACGTGATTTTCAAAGTTTTGAAAAGTTGTTTTTAATTTCAATAATGATGGAAAAGGCTAGAACTTGTCCTCTTCTGTTAGATTGTAGGCTTGAGAGAGTTAGGCTTGTCATATCGACAAATTCCTAGCCGCCGCCTAGAGTGTTCTATAAAAATGATTTATGGAGCATTGAGATACGTGGAGCTGATATTCACCGTGCTAAAAGGGCCCGAAAGACTACTTATAGTTTGGGTAGACAAATTGTCCTCAGATCGAAACGGTTCTCAAAAAGATTAGCTGTCGAAATTCATCGCCAACTTTTCGGGGAAAATAAATATACTTCGGCGAGAACAGTCGAAAGCCGTCTTGTGGAAGTTGAAATATATGGCAAGATAGCCTGGAAGAATTCCCTGGTAACGAGAACTAATCTGAAGAAAAGAATTGACTTCGCACGTGAGCATTTAACTTGAAAGAATAAGTGAAAATTCACCCTTTGGAGCAACGAAACAAAAATAAATCGCATTGATCCTAATGACAGGTGATTTGTAAGACGGACGAGAAATAAGAAACTCGACTCTCGATACTCTTCAACTGTTATTAAGCACGGAGGTGACTCCATCAAAGTTTCTGGATATTTCGCGTGATTTAGTGTTGGATAGTATAGAAAGAATATTAAGCAAGGAAAAATACGCCGACATCTTAGAAAACATTATGTTACCTTGGGCTAAGGAGAATCTCCCTATTTTATGGAAGTTTCAGCATGACAACGACGCCATCATACGAAACGACATACAAGGAAGCTTCTGAAGAACAACAGCGTCGCCGTTTTAGACTGGCCACCAAAGAGTCCGAGCTTAAATCCAAAAGAGCACTTGTGGCGAGATATGAAACAAGCCATTGCAATAAGAAATTTCACAAACATGCAACATTTGTTCGAAGCGGTGAAAGACACATTGCCATACATGATAATGCCGAATCAGTTGAGTAGCAGAAGGGTTTCCCGACACGGGTATTCGATAAAATATTTGCTTAGAATTGTAAAATAATTTTTGGGTGTACCTATTACGTGTTCGCTCGAAATTTTGTGTTTTTCAAGACTTAGTTGCCCTGTCGTCTTTTGAGAAGTAGCATCGGCTAACGCATTGCCTGGCTGCAATTGTGCCATTGAGAACCTAAGGGGAATGAACTATATCAAAGGATTCATTAACAAATTTGGTTTTTCTTAGTAAATTATAAGTGTTTCTAATTATATATCTACAGCTGTATGGCTCACTTATAATGAGACATCAAATTTTAACTGCATATTTCATTTTGTTTTATGATCAGCTTTAAAATAAGAAATGATTAATAATTTTTCTAATTTAGAATTATGTAATAGTATAGATACAATGATAGTCAATACTGTTTTAAATCAGATGCTTTTAAAAGTTCCCATCAAATAAAAATCCTAGTTATAAGTAGTTTATAAGTTTAGTTGTTATGGTTTCGTAAGATTTCAATTACGCGAAATCACGCGACAAAATCTATTTCAGTTGCCGCAGGAGAAAAAACTGCATTCAGTGACCCTGAAATTACAATTTCTTCTACAGTTTTACTAACCCACTTTTGCCTTTCAAGCGTCGATATGAAAATAACCAATTGTGTAGATAAGGCTTTGGAGCCTGCCACTTTTCCGATATATCGGCGTAAAACTCAATCCGACCCTTCACCCACCAAGTCTTACGTCATGAATGCATGGAACTGGGCAAGGCCGTAGCCAGGGGGGATAGCCAGGGTTTGATCCCCCCGAAATTTTCGAATGATTAGAAGTAGTCATACTGTTCAATCACATCGCAAAATTTGGGGTACTGAGATTTCAAAATCTTGTCAAATGTTAACATCGCCTTGTCTAGATTTTGTTTGGCAATTCAAACAAATAGAGTTTCCGGGATTTGAACCGGGTGCTCCTGTATATAAACCGACGACATTTCCTACATGCCAGCGACACATCTAACTACTTAATAGCCTCACACAAACAAGAGAGAGAGTAGATTTTTTTGAAATCTAATGGATTTGTGATCGACTATGTTTCGATTTTTATATGGAAAATCGTGGATTTTAGGAGAAATTTCGCGAAATCTAACGATTTTCCAAAATTAAGTGGTAAAAATATGTCTCAAAACTGAGCCCGAGGATATTTAATCATTTATGCATTGAAAATCCAAAAGTAGTTCTAATTCAAATTTCATAACTTATGTCCACTGCATTGCTTCCAATTTTCCACCCAAAAATTTTAGTTCTGTGCACCGTCAACTTTAATGACACATTTTTGGCGGGCTTCATATGTTAATTTGCTAACCACAAGTCACGAGACTGAAGAATTAAGAAGTGTTTAGTTTGCTGTGTAAAGCATAAAGTGCAAGTGTAAAGTGTTGATTTGCAAGTTTAAAGTGTTGTAAGTGCATAGCGTTGAGTGATTCAAGTGAATACACTAGTGCAACTATCTTTCAGATGAGTAGCAATGATACAGTAATGCCTTTTTTATCCGAACAACCAAATGTCCACTACAATGCAACATTTTCCCTCTTGTCGAAAATTTCCGAGGCTTTCACCAATATCATATCTTTTAAGGCTGAGGCTCCACGTACGATTCCAAATCGGTTTCGGTTTGTTTGTTTTTAAGAATGAACGTCATAGCGGCGCGACCTTTTCTTATTCTGCATGTTATCTATTTGAGAACCGGGCGACCCTGCGTCCACGTCCGATTCGATCAAGAACGCCGGTTTTACAACCCGTCTGGTTCATAATGACCCGGGTCGACGTTCCGATTCATAATCAGAACGAAGGCGCTTCCTTCTCGCTCATTTACACGCTTTCGCCATAAGATCGGATGACACCCGGCTCCACGGCCGGTTTTCTGAAACCGATTTTCTGTATGCGCATGCGTTGCATTCGTTAAAAGGCAGTGAACGGAGAAGGCCATGGACAGGGTTACCAGGTTTTTCTCACTCTTCGCCCCCAAAAACTTCAATAAAAACCCCCAAATCGGACGAATTTCTTTTAAAAAAACCCCAAATAATTTGAGAGCAATCTTTTTTTAAAAAGTTCATACAAAAAACATCGATAATTAGCAAAAAATGTTGTCAAATAACTATATGTAACAAGCAAATTTTCATCTGTATATGGCTGCTTGCGTCGTATAGCTGGAAACCGCTGAGATAGCTGCTTGTGTTAGCGTGGGCTGGAAACTGTATTTCTTCTACAATCCAAACGCGTGTGACTATTGCTGAGGTTCGACTCTAAGCAAATCCTTTTTCTTTATTTAACACTAATACAAACATTTACATATACTATAAACTTAACTTAACGATGGCAGCGCCAAGTTGCTACAATTGGTAGTTCAGCATTTCGTAGGGATGCCACATGTATTTGATAGTGAGTCAAAATAGAACAAATATACTTTCGAGACTTAAAATTAACACAAGTAGCAGCATAATGAAATTAAAGAAAAACTTTTAATATACTTTTGGAGTTTCATGTGTAATTTACTGAAATATGTAATATTAAATGATATTCTTAAATTGTAGATGGGTTGAAACAAATAAATCTTTAAAAATTCATTTAAAATTTAAAGATAAAATGGAACACGCACTAACATGATTTGCGTTGCCTTAACGAACTAGAGCTGACTTCCCTTTTATAATTTGAAGGGTGTGGGAAATCATCCGAAAGTGTTTCTTCATCATTTGTTGAGCATAATCTATGTTTAAAACATTATGGCAGCAATATGACACCAAAAGGAACTCAAACTTCAATTGAATTAAAAAAGCCATAATTTAGCAATCTGAAATCGGTAAGATTGTGCATAAAGTCGCTGAAATAGTTGGTCGAGCTCCTAAAACAGTATTGAACAAAATAAAACGTTATAATAGCATAACTGACACTGAAAGTAATAAAATATATAAATAAATTAAATTTGATGAAAGATTCTTGCTAGTGTGGAGTTTTATCTCAGCCATGGTATCAATGATAATTTGCTGGATATGGCAATACTAGAAGTCTTCGAAGGCACAATAAAAATTATTTTTAGTGTGCAATAAGTGAACCAGAATTCATAAATTACATTTTGCTAACAATTGATTAATTTGATAAAAGCCCCATTTCACCCCCAAAATAAAAATATAATTAACTGACCCCCAATTTCTCCCCAAAGGTATGTAAAATACCCCAAAATGGGGGTGAAAACCGCCAACTTGGCAACCCTGGCCATGGAGCAGGTGATAACGGCAGTTGCGGAGAAAGATTACCACAACAGGGAACTTTATGATGCGGCGTGGGAGAATGTTTGCCGAGAAGTGTGCCCTAGTGCCAGAATTCATCCATTTTAGGATTTTAGCAATGACACCTTCAACAACGCAAGACAGATGTTTTCACGTTGAGCACCGACACGAGAATGAACACTAAACAAACAATCTGATTCAAGAGCCTCGCACGTTCTTATTTCAGATTTGGAATCGGACGTGGAGCCTTGACGCCCGTCGTTCTTATTGTTTACGCATTCCAAATAATAATCGGTTTGGAATCGTACGTGGAGCCTCAGCCTAAAACTAAGCGTGTGAAAACTTTTGCCGGGCAAAACGTTGAGTTTATAGTATTTTGATGTTTACCAGAAGAGGGTACTATGTTATTATTTTTATTTTTATGATATTTAATAGCTTAACAATGAATACTTGTCTTCCCAAAATAATCACATAAATATTTTCTTTTGGCTTTGTTTCAATACTTGTTTTATTGAAGAAACGGCTATGTGTGAAAACTTTTGTCCACAACTGAAATTGGAAATTTTAATTATCAAAAGAAGGATTAACAAGACATTACTGTACATAAAAGATGTATACCGGTAAAGTTAAGTTTTAGAATGCTTACTTGGGATACGCTTGATGGTGAAATAGTCAATTGATAATAATTACTGCTACTTTAACGATATACATCCATCAAATTTGTCTTCGTCATAGGTTCTAGATTTTCATCCAAAATGCTTAAACGTCGGAAGGAAAACACTTTATTCGCTTGCATGTTTAAGAGAGTTAAGAAAACTGACACACCTGATAGTGATATCTAAAGTGACGATAATCAGCTATTAACTGTGCCTGATACTAATAAAATGTCTACTTTTCTGTAATATGATTATTGTTATTACTATTATTGTTATTAATCATATTTTTATTTATGCATTTCTCAAGAGCTGGCTATGTTGGTGAGTTGATCTAGGTGTCATTCAATTTTTTTTGGTTTTCGAGGAAAATTCTAGAAACGCAGCAATTTTCAACTCTTAATTTCATGAAACAAATTGACGAAAACATTTTATTTCTTAAATTGTTCAATTCGCACTTAAACTACTCTTTCATTTCCAGTATGTAAGCTAAAGTAGAATTTGAAATCTTGTTATATTTTTTGAAATGATAACAATATCCAAACGAAATTGCACTATGCTTCTAAACTTTAAAGAGAAGAAGAGCCTAACTGTTATTTAATATGTGAATGGATGCCAAATGTGTGAGTTAGTTGCCCCAGTGCAAATATGCATGTGAGAAAAGTAAAACGTTATGATTTTATATCATTGGAATGTACATTTTTATTATGTGTAATTAATTAATGACAGAGGTTTGGAGGAGTAGTAGTTTTAGTCGGTAAAAACCCGGCATGCCAAGGTGCAGGAGCTAATCGGTATCTTTTGAAGATTTCCACCTCCCAACGTTGAAAATAAAAAAAATGAACTCACACATTCCCCCTCCCCCCCCCCCAAATATTTTTCTGGCTACGGCCTTGGGACTGGGTGATTTTGGGTTTTACGCAGAGGAAAGGTTTCACAATTATCACTTGGCAGTAAAAAAAACATTTAGAACCAGTTTGTGCGAAAACGATGCAACATCAGCGTTTAAAAATTAAATACCATGATTGAATAATAGTGAAATGTGTAATTTTAAGATCTGAAATCTACGATTTACATTAATATATGTAAATTTTTAAGTGCCACTGATTGACCCTTAAGAGACTTGAATCCTGTGTCTGCTAAGATACTTTCACTGCGAATGTGACAATCAGATATAAAATTAATAAAATCATCTTGAGTGAAAATTAAATATAATATTACTTGTAATCAGACCAACAGTGGAAGAATCAGGATATTTCACTTGCCCGATACATTCAGTAAATGGGCCGTTAGGCATTGCGAACATAAAGCCGTTCCGGTGTGTGCAATAAGAATGCAATAAAGAAGAAAAAGATTCCTGCTGCGTTTCTATATCTCCAGTTTCTCCAAATTCCTCTTTCTTCGCAAACACTATACAGGTAAATTAGATCAGCTGAGTGAACTGAAACAGGCATGCAGCTATGATTCGAGTCTCGAACCATCGTCGTCCCGCATGAGAGTCTAACACTCTATATAATCCAAATCGTTTCTAAATGTTCCACATCATAGCCATTGTCGAACGGCGGAAACCAAAACTTTAAATGAACATTGATTTCCCTACACTTCACAAAAACAATCGGGCTGTCTACCCGAAATTCACAATGCCTGCGCTACTTCTTCTGTAGTGAAATCTTTCGCACCGATGATCGTGTATTGAACTCCCTCGTTGTGCTTATATTAACGGTCAGGCTTAGGGTGACTTCCAAAAGAGCAAGTTTCGCACTACAGTCCCTAGCCATATTATTAGACCCATGATGAAAAATCACCTTTTTGCCATTTCAACTACACATCACGTTCATTATTAGACAGTTTTACTTAAATTATGAGAAAGCACATATATTTTTTTTCAAAATCAGTGATTTACATTAGATTAAAGCATTTGTGTTAATGAAACACGATTTTTCGCCAAAATCAGTATTTTGCATGGCCATCTTTAGCAGCCAACACGGCTGCTATACGACGAGGCATGCTGTCAATGCAATTCTCAATCTTTTTCCTGATCTCTACGTTATTTTTCCAGGTGTCATTGAGTACACGAATCAGATCGTGCTTGGTTGTAGGAGCATGCTTAGAAACTTCACGTTTCATAAAGTCCCAAATATTCTCTATAGGATTAATGTCTGGAGAATTTCCAGGCCAGTCAAAAACGGTGACTTTTTTCTTCTCTAAGTACGTTGATATACGTTTAGAACGGTGGCACGGTGCACCATCGTGCATAAAAATAGGCTTCTCGCGTTTTTGAAGTAGCTGTTTTTCCAACATTTTCTCGTATTGTTCTGAATTGATTGTACCTTCCACGATGTACAGCGGCCCTGGACCTTTCATACTTATTACAGATCATACCATAACCTTAGGAGGATGTTTTATTGTTGGAACAATACAATATTTCTTGTATTTCTCATCCGATCGACGCCTAACAAACTGAGCCTTCTCGACCAATACTTGAAAAATGGATTCATCTGAAAAATTTACCTGTAACATATCAAATATGCCGAGGATTGTCACAAATTTTACTTAAAAATTAAATTTATAATAGAAATATATTGTAAAATTACTTTTTTCCAGTCATCCTTTGTAAAATTCTTATACTTTTGAGCCCATATGTAACGTTTTGTAATCATGGCTGGTGCGAGCCTAGGTTTGCGTGCCGGTCTTCGGGCGACAAGACCTTGTTCACCTAACCTTCGTCGTAGTGTTCTTTCAGAAACTTGTATTCCTGCTTCAGTAATCTGTGTTTCCAAAAGATTCAAGGCCATTTTTCGATTTCGGATGCATATATATAATTTTTCTGTCTGTCCTCTCGGAAGTTATTCGAGGACGACCAGACGCACCTTTGCGTTTGACCTTTAAATCTTCGCTAAGGTCAATCTTTTTCTTTATATGTTTCACTGAACTTCGTATGACATTTAAAATTTTAGCTATTTCATACTGGCTCATGTTTTTAGCTTTCAACATACCGGCAATTTGGCCAATTCTAGTAGGAGGCAAATCACGTCGTTTACCCATTCTGAAAATCACATAACTATCACAAGTCGCAAGAGTTTTACACTATTTTCATAAAAATGAGTCAAAGCATCAACAAAAAACTTACTTCAGCAATGTTTGTGTATTTCACGCATTGAAAATAGGTATTTTACACAATAGAGCCTGTTGCACTGTATTTGACGTATATTTATTAACTTCCCAGTATATGGGAAGTTCTTGTAATCGCCTCGAAAATCGAAATTGAAATTTTCAACTTTTCTTTACGTTTTGAGGTCTATAGAGTATATAAAGTGTTTTTAGAAAGAAGTATGTATGTGTGTGTATGTGTGTATGTACGTACGTACGTACGTGCGTTCGCAGGCAGTTTTTCTACGAGCATAACTCACGTAAACAAGGTGTCAGTCCAAGCGTCTTTGCAATCTTAAGAGCTGATTAGTTTTTGGGACACTTCGGTCGGGGGGGTTTGCTGTTTTCACCCATTGAAGGTCAACCATGTTATGCGCTATATCTCACGAGCCAAACGTACGATTTTTTTGAACAATGTGTCAATCGACGCGTATTAACATTTATGTGATTCTATTAAATTTTTTAAAAAATTCTTGGAGCCGTTTTTTAATTTTTTTAAAAAAAGTGCAAAAAATTAGGTTTTTTTTTCAAAAACACAAAATTTTTAACCTGATTTTCAAACCTAAGTAATCAATGTTTATATAATTTATATACTCCAAATAGTTTTTGTGAAAAAAGCAGCAACATTTTTTTTCATGATTACGGAAAAAATTAAATAAAAAATAAAAAATCATTAAACGTTCAAGGTCATTTACGTCATTCATTATATCTCGAGAACCAAATATAATCTTCCGATCATTAAGGTGTCAATCATCGCGTATTATCATTTTTATGATGTTCTTATATTTTAAAAAAATCGTTAAAGCGTTTTTTTTATTTATTAAAATTTTTGGGAAGAGTAGTGTTTTTTTCATAAAAAAAAATCATTTTTAACCTGATTTGCACATCGTAATAATAAATGTTTATAGAATTTGTAAACTTTTATCAATTTTTGTAGAGAAACCAGCAAAAACTTTTCTCATGATTACAAAAAAAAAATTAAATTAAAAATATAAAATCATTCAAAGTCACCATGTAAAAAGGGTTCATTCGAATCATTATACTTTAAATCTCTTATTCTAAAGACATTGTTGTATAGCCAATCAAAGTTTATTAATATTTGCAAAATTTGAGCAGATTTTCAATAGTCTTCACAGCACCATGTTTAACTTTAATGAAAAAACTGCTTTGTAACCTGTCCCCTCTCCGATTGATCCGCGTGAATAATCAATCAAACAAATGCACCGAAATCCTTACGTAATCAATTGACGCTCGCGTAGATGTTACGATTAATATTAAATCATTCAAATAACTTTTATGAGAGGTACATTTTTATTATTTGAAGTAGTAGTATTTCCATAACTATTATTGTGTTTAATATTTTTAATATCTACATATGTAGATATTACTGGGAAGTTGACCGTGTGGACCTCATGGGTCGCACCTCACGGCTTGTTTACTTTAAGTTTTTATTACAGAACTGCTGCCATCTAAATTTGAACGTGGTAACTGTATGAACAATCACATAAAATGTTACCATAAGTATTAAACTAGAGGTTTTTCCAACGAACGTTGTCTTGCAATGAAACGACAAAAAATGCAGTCAAATATTCATTTTTCAGTATGGGTCTAATAATATGGCCAGGGACTGTAGTTGGACAAACCTCAGTGATGCAAGTAAAACACTAAATGTAATAATACATAGCAAGTTTATCGCATATTTATTTCAAAATCTCAACAATACTATTAGCACATTCGAAATGAAATAAATCCCTATTTAACGAAGCTGTTTGCTGCGTAGAGTGGGTAGGTTGTCCTATACATAAAAAGAGCACAAATTAATTAATTTACATAAGATACTGTGCCAACGAATTACACAATGTATTTTAGAAATATGTAAATTGTGTATGAAGGTAATATTCGATATCCGCACCTATTACTTTAATTGTTAATCATGTATGCGAGATTATAAAACGCATTTTACATTCTATAATATAAAATATACTTTTTGCTATTGCGTGGAGACAGCATGCTGGCTATTCAGTATTCGTCTGCATCTGCATTTCTTCTAAATTTAAATTCAAAAAATATTCATTTTACGTTTATGAAATGTTGATGCGGCATAAACCTACGGTATCATAGTGCTAGTCTATACCAATTACAATTCGCAAACTTGAAGATTTTTTATACACTAAACGACAATGAGACGCGACTGTGAGAAGTTATCTCGGCGTTCAGCCACTATTGACCTCGCTAGTTTCGCCGAAAGTCACCTGGGCGTCCCGGAACTAATGCTTCACGTAGAGCAACCAAGTTTGCCTAATGAAAACACACGAAACATAGTGAAGCGGCCTGTTAACTCGCCATTTTTCCGATGCAAGTCAATGAAATGAATTGCAGCATCAAATAAAACAAAAACAAAACATAACGTGCACAAATGTAATGTATGAAGATATATGGCTTTAGCGCACACAAGAGTACATAACAGCATTTCCAGTTGAACGAGAACATAAATAATAATTTGCATTCAAACTTAAATGATACAATAAAACCTACTTATATGAAATACGTTAAATTCAGAGTTAATACCAATTGTTTCGAATACATTATACTTTCGTACATTTAAACCTTATGAAAGACAAACTCGAAAGAATATGAAATTCTGAGCTCCACCAGCATTATCATATTACATAAGGATTCACGCATTTGTGTGGTAATAATAGTTTGTGGACTCGATGGTATGTTTCTCAGCAAACTTCAATTTGCGTCATCGGCAGATGAAGCAACCAACCAACTTTTATTACCATTGTGCGTGAGCCAATCAAGTTTACATTAATATTATTCTCATC
This sequence comes from Oxycera nigricornis, assembly GCA_963942545.1. Lineage (NCBI taxonomy): Eukaryota > Metazoa > Arthropoda > Insecta > Diptera > Stratiomyidae > Oxycera > Oxycera nigricornis. The sequence goes on from OZ012662.1 coordinate 79,321,110, forward strand.
TTACAACTAAGCATTTATTTTGACTAATTTATCGTTAATTCCAAAGCTTGCTTTCATTTTATTCTTTGACTTCAAAATATTTGTACGTAGGATTTTCATATCCATTTATTTGCATATTTGCAACGTGACGTTCTTCTGGTGTTATCGGCATGCCAACCGTCTGTAAATAAAAAAAGTATCGATGAGTTTCCAAGATGATAAACACAGTCTAAAAAGGGTAGAGAAAACTTTGAAGTCTTTAACTGCTGTTCAAAACAACACAATATTCATTTGATTTGTATTTTAAAGTGTACCCGACTAAATACAAATTTTAATAACTTTGTGGAATCTAAACTGTCTATAAAATAAATACCTAATGGCAATATAATCATTTATTTTGGGTTTTGAACATCCGTGTCTAGTCGACTACATCGCCCACTAGTGTGCTTTTGGTTCACAACTTTGCTTAACACTATTTTTGCACATTAATGGCGGTTCTTTTTTGTTGCTAGATTTCTGGCTGGTATCATCATAATTAAATGGGGAAGCGTGGTTTCGGGATGACGGACGGCATCCTCTTCAGGTGATGTCATTTACCATCCGTCACCAGGCAGCACGACCACGGTTAGGCTTATTGAAGAAGATGTCGTCCGTCACCCCGAAACCACGCTTCCCAATTTAATTATGATGATACCAGCCAGAAATCTAGCAACAAAAAAGAACCGCCATTAATGTGCAAAAATAAAGTTAAGAAAAATTGCGAACCAAAATCACACTAGTGGGCGGTGTTGTCGACTAGACACGTAGGTTCAAAACCCAAAATAAATGATTATATAGAATTGCTACGTATGCATAATATACGCTAACGTAATATTGACAGTCGTTATACTGCGCGGATACAAATAATTTATAAAAATAGTTGAAGTATAATGAGCTTAATCCATCAATAAGCCTAACCGTAGTCGTGCTGTCTGATGGCGGATGGTAAATGACAACACCTGAAGAGGATGCTGTCCGTCACCCCGAAACCACGCTTCCACATCTAATGACAATTTCCCCAGGAATTTATTAAGGATTAATTTGCTAAATGTTTATGCTAATTTTTCAAATATTTATCAATTTACACTTGTGTGTTAAATGATAGCAACGTCCCCAGGTTGCACATTGGTTCCAAAACTGTGTTGAAGATATAAAGTCCACTAAACTAATTGGTATATTCGTTCTTTTGAGAATACGAAGATTTTTAGAAATTTCTCAGATTTTATCCGGAATTGTTATTCCTGTCTCTGCAAAATAATTGTGGTTGTATAGAAATATTTCTTAAGGGCCTTTCGTTTTAAAAAAAGCTAGGTGGAAATAACTGGTCACCTCATGGACGTGCCCGCCAGATATCTAACCTATCGTATATCAGCGAGGGGCTAGCATTCGTTCCTGACATTACATAATTACTAACTAGGAGAGGCTCTGACTTTGTAGTCACAGATTTGAATGAAATTTGGCAGATAAGTAGAAGACGTCAAGGATATTCGATCCTTAAAATATTAGACCGCAACACTCCCCCCTTTTTGAGAAAAACGCCGTTAAAGTTTTTAGCGTCGGTTATGGATTAGTGAGTTTTTACATCTGACAGAAGCTGTGCAGTGTTCAGAGCCCGCGATCAAGGGGTCGTGTGTTCGATCCCCGCTCGGGGTATTGTTTTTCTTTTTGAATTATTGTCGTCGTCGTGTGTTCGATTACCGGGGTGAGTATTGTTTTTGCGAATAATTGTGAAAGTAATTTTTTATGGTGAATCAGGAATGTTCACCTACAAATACATTTATCTTTACAAATCAACAAACTGTTCGTTCATTTAGATATGTAAATTATACTGAAAGCTCATTGTTGAACGGTTGCGGTGCAATCAAACAACGGTTGTAATCGAACAATATCATAGTTGGCGGTAGGATCATCCCTTGTTCCTAGGATCAATCTTGCGTCCTTTTCGTGTCTCATAGCTAACTCGGCAAAAAGCAATAAACCAGGGTGACGCCCAATGTGGCTAGCCATAAGTACTATGGTGGAAAGTAATCGTGACATATAGTAGATACTAGGGACGTAATTGTTTAACAGTTTCATAATTTCGGATTGCTCGAAGCGAAATCCTTGTCGGATGATCATATACGCCTTAATTCCTAGAATCCAGTCTTTGTTATCTCCGTGCTCAGTGCCAAATTGGGTAATTGGGTAACAATAAGAGAAATGAGAAAATGAGTTTTCAGTATAATTTACATATCTAAATGAACGAACAGTTTGCTGATTTGTAAAAATAAATGTATTTGTAGGTGAACATTCCTGATTCACCATAAAAAATTACTTTCACAATTATTCGCAAAAACAATACTCACCCCGGTAATCGAACACACGACGACGATAATAATTCAAAAAGAAAAACAATACCCCGAGCGAGGATCGAACACACGACCCCTTGATCGCGGGCTCTTAGCACTGCTACCTACACTGCACAGCTTCTGTCAGATGTAAAAACTCACTAATCCATAACCGACGCTAAAAACTTTAACGGCGTTTTTCTCAAAAAGGGGGGAGTGTTGCGGTCTAATATTTTAAGGATCGAATATCCTTGACGCTTCTACTTATCTGCCAAATTTCATCCAAATCTGTGACTACAAAGTCGGAGCCTCTCCTAGTAAGATGACCTTCGATCTGATTGGCCAAACGACACCGATATCGGCAACATATAATTGACTTCTCTATTGGATATTGAAACGTTCGAGAAGCTAAAAACAACTCAACCAATGCGCGGGAATTTCTCAGTTTCGAAATGGCTTCATAAGAAAATAAATGACATGTGGCATAACAACCGGCAATAATGAATGTAGAGTCATCTTCATTGTAAAATTTTCAAATAAGCCTATTTTCCTGTACCTTATCGCAATGAATGGCAGATTGTGCACGATCCGCTTAACACTAAAGTTTTAGTCAGGCTCCAACAAAGGAAAAATTCTACAGTTCTCTAGACATATCCTACGACTCGTTGTCGTTGATTGATATGTTGGAAATTTTACGAAGATACCCTCGACACGCTGTACAGTGGGTCTGTATTACGAAAAAGTGGAAAGAACCTCCAAAAAGTCAGTTAGAGGGTTTAAATCTCTAAACTTATTAGATTTTTGGAATCTATTGATAATTTTTCTGGATAATTATTGATTTCTGTTTTGGATTATCGATATCGGACTCGGTTCACTGCTTTCAAAATCGAAAATATCTCTTAAAAGACTATAAAAAAAAGTCGTGATTTTTGGGTCGATATGAATTCTTTTTTGTAGCGAAAGTGGATTGGTACGAGGATCACTATTTATATTTCGGGTACAGCAATAAAAAACAAACATTTATCATTGGAAATGGATTTATTGTTTTTCAAAATATTCACCATGAAGATTAATACACTTTTGCATGCGCTTAAACCAATTTTCGAAGTACTTAGTCCACTCCGGCTGAGACACCTCCAAAACATGGTTTTTGAACGCTTCAACCGCTGCTTCGGGCGTGGTAAAACGTTCACCAAGCAGTTTTTTTATGTGAGGGAACAAAAAGGAAGTAATTGGGTGCCAAATCAGGATTGTATGCGGGATGATCCATTAGTTCGACATTTTGAGTGCTCAGGAACCCCATTGTTTCAGCCGACTTGTGAGAGCTCGCATTGTCATGATGAAGAATGATTCGACGTCTTTTGTTCTTCTTCCGAATTTCTCCAAAGACTTGTAGCAAACAGATGGTGCTATGCCACTCAGAATTGACCGTCCTACGTTCCACTAAAGGCACTATGCTGACATGACCCGTTATGCCGGAAAAAACGCAATCATTTGCTTCGATGTGCTTCTTTCACGAACAACTTTTGTTGGACTTGGCTCGTCTTGGAACACCCATACGGTCGACTGCTGTTTCGTTTCGGGCTCATATGCATAAATCCATGATTCATCGCCTGTGACGATCTTATAAACGTCTTTTGATGCACCGCGATTGTTTTTTCCCCAACATTTCCTTGCATCAATTGACACGATCCTTTTTTGTGCAGTCGTCAAACTGTGTGAGATCCATCGACAACATACCTTTTTCACGACAAGATTTTCATGCAATATCTTACGTACGCTGGTGGAACTAATGCCCAAAGATGCCTCAATCTCACAGTATGTCACATGTCGATCCCGCTTTATCAGATCACGCACAGCATCGATGGTTTCGGGGAAAACGGCTGAAATCGGACGACCTTCACGAAATTCATCCTGGAGCGAACGGCGTCCGAGATTGAACACTTGATACCAACGATTTACACTGCTTTTTGCTGGTGCTTCATCGCCAAAATTCGAAACAAGTTGATTCAAACACACTTGTCTTGACAGCCCTCGCCAAAAATCGTAAAAAATCATCGCTGAAAGTGTTCACGGTTTAATTCCATTTTTTTGGCCGAGATAAATTTTGCGAGTCACTGTAAACAAAACAATTCGCGCTCAAATGACAAAACGTGCTAAAAAATGTCAAACTTTCCAATGGATGTATCAGATTGCACCTGGCAACACTAGTAATGCCAGGACCCGAAATCTAAATAGTGACCCTAGTAACTGGAATGATATTCGAGGGGGCTTTTAACATGTTCGATTTGTAAGTGACTTTAGTGATGTTAGGTAAGTAACATTTGCTCATTCTATTGAATAACTTGTAGCTTCTGTAGATGGGCTCGTCTTCCGGACAGGCAGTGCTGTGCTACTACCGTGAAACAAACGAGTATCCTTCGTTTATAATCCTGCATCGTGAAATGTAATTTTTTGATGTAGCAAGTCGACTCTGTGCATGTAGTAATACTTTAAAGTTATTTGGATTGCTAAGATCTCATAAGGCAAAAAGAAGGAATTGCTTTTGAGCTAATTTCAGTCAGTCCCTGTGTATCTCAAACATCGAATTCCAGGCAATATATTCGCTTTCTAAAACCGGTCGGGCAAGGGAGATGTAAAAGGATTTAGTTACCCAGACATTCCAGAACTCCTTAGTGCGTCTCTAAATAAAGTCAAGCTGCTAGTTAGCTTTAGCTATTGTAACATATTGTCGTTATTTAGGACGAAGCACAATTTCTTGCCAAAAAGAACTCCGAGGACCACAACCTTATCTACTTTTGTAAGATGAACCTCATTAAGAAGGTAGATGTTGTTCACAGTGGTTTCTTTCCGGGAAAAAATCCATCACCTGACATTTACTATTGTTAAGATGAAGTTTGTTTCGGTTGCACCATCGCTGAAGGTTTCGTTTGAAGAAAGATCACATCTTCTTGTAAATGAATGGTGAGATACATTTTCAAATCATTAACGTATAGTTAATGAAATATGTACGGCAACTCTTCAGACATATCGGACAAGAAAATGTTGAAAAGAAGAGAACCGAATTGACTACCCTGAAGTACGCCCGAAGTGACCGTTATGTTTTTTTGAATAAAATCCTTGAAATTTTACAAATTGACTTAAAGGTGTGAGTACAGCCAATCAAGAAAAGATTCCGCAATATCGAATTTCTGTTAGTGAGTTCTAGAATGACCCACACGATCAAAGGCTTTGTTAAAATCCTTGTAAACTGTACAAATTTGCTGCCTTTTTTCCATGGCATTAAGAATGTTTGACACTAACATTACAAGGTGGGAAGAAATTGAACGGTCTTTTCGGAACACATATATTATTCTTCATTCAGATATGTTTCAACTATTTTCGTGAGTTTACTGCATATTGCCTTTCCCAACAACTTAGATTTATTTGAAAGTATTGTAATGCCTCTGTAATTTTCCATAGAGTGTTTATTAATGTTTTTAAATATAGGCATAGCATGGAACGATTTCTGATTACAAGGAAACGTGCCTAACGAGAAAGATTTGTTTAAAAATTGTGTGAAGCGATTGAACTAGGTAAAAACAGTGATACAGGAAAATTATTTAGGTTCAGCCTTTACCTCAATTTTCTCAATAACACTGAATTTATTTGTATTATTTAAAGTTGTACAATTTACTTCATTGACTTCGAAAGTTTCTGAGATCTCCATCAAACCAAGGCACAGATAGTTTGTTCTTGTTCTTTTTTACACATCTTTTAATGGCGTCAAACACTATACGATAAAATAAGGACAAAAAGTCGTCAACATCTAACGTTAAAAGAATAATGATCTAGTAGGATCTTAGCGCTTAAGTAGTCAGCATTACGAAAGTCGTATGCAATATAGTCATTGTATGATTTCGATGATTTCAGATCTGTAGTGAACTGTTCAACGATAAAAGCCGAATAGTACCTAGTGTCAAGGAAGAGATTTTTTCCGTCAATAGTTGAGTTTAGTAACTACTTCGTCATAAAAGTTGGTGAAAATCAATTACTATTTTGGTTGAGTGTCGGAGCTGCTTTTGCCAAATCATTGCCCTAGAAAGGACTAATAAGGTATACATCATTGAAGTGTTTTAGGTTGACGGGAAATAGAAAGTTGTCATTGACATAAGACATGAAAGATAAATGTGGACAACTGAAGTCTAATAAAATTATTATTTTATCATCCTCTTCGGAAGAAATTGTTTTACAAAAATATTTGTAGGTAGTTTCGTTCGAGTTGGGGGAATCTAAATCATATCGATGTAGATGATATTTTTAAATGGAAAAACTCGGATAAATTTATGTTCAAGACGTTTATTGAATGTTGTTACAACTTCTCTAGAAGCATTGATATGAACAGCAATCAAAACTCCACCTCCGCAGGTTTGAGCACTATGAAGATAGTCTCGATCATTCCAGTAGATCGTAGATCTTAATTTTTATAGAAATTATTCAACCAAGTTTCAGTAGTAGTTAAGATATTAAAATGACAGGATCTGGCGTCAACAAAGAATCTATTCAGTTTACCTCTTATACCACCACAGGTGTGGTAAAAAAGCTCTAGTTTTTCATGTGAAGAATTTTGGTTAGAAATGATATTTCACAAACTCCTCTCTACCTTTTTGTGAAGCGATGACATAAGCTTGGACTTAAAATGTAAGCCATAGGTTTCGAGGGTTTTTTGAGTTGAGCAGAGCTCATACCAAGTTTTGTTCATGAAATCGAGTGAAAATATGGGATAACTTATCGAAGTCCTTCCTGATGTAATGTTACTGTAAGATTGGTGTTCATTTTTTCTTCCAAACATGTAGATTTGTCTAGGTAAGCAAAGAAAAGACGATCATTATTACATATTCTTGGGGCCCGCAACTGTGATAATTGACCTACTCTCACGATCTCCGCTGGAGGTAATTGTGAGCTTGACACCAGGGGGTAACATTATTATTATTATTTCCACAGCATAAAATGATTCGTAGAATACTAACGGACATCGCTTCACTCGTGGCCTAACAAGCACGTCAATTAGTAAAATAGCAAACTGCTGTCGTTGCAAAACATACAAGCGATGACCTTTCTCAACAAGCATGAGTCCAGAGACATACCTATTGACTAAAAATAGGTCAACATACATTTCTGTAATTTAAATAGGGTGTTTTAGAGGAATGAAATTTTTCAAACAAACAAAACAGATAAGTTATTAAAGTGGCCAACTTTTTGGCTTTAAGCTCACAAATTTCATGGCATTTAGTGATTAAAAATAACATCTGGCATATGACCATCGTGACTGCGTCTTATGAAGGACATCTTTTCGGTCCAATTTTTCACAGGTTCTTTTCAGGAGATGATTCGTTCAGCAAAGGTTCTGCCAATAAAGTAATGGTATCGCGCGATGTATGCCCTTTTGCGCTGTCTAGTTGGAGCGATTTGCCTCTCAGACGATTGGCATTGATGTTGGGAATCAAAAAAATACAAATTATTTGTCGTTAGCTATCGTCTTTAGGCTTAACGTTGGTTCCGTCTTCAGATTTAATAAAGCAAGGACCAATTATGCCACCGGTATGCAAACCGCACCATCTAATGACTTTTTCGGGATGTAATGAGAGTTTCAAAGTCTCTTGAGGATTATTTTCACACCAAAACGGCAATTTTGCTTATTCACGATTGCATTAAGCCAAAAATTAGCCTCATCGCTGAAAATTATTTGACGGTAAAAAAGCAGTTCATCATCCAACTCCAAGGTCTTCCCTCAAAATTTTCCATTTAGTAGACGGACAGAGGCCAATTTGTTGCGAACGGCGTCGAATCGATCAATTTTAATCCTCGGACACAATACCCTTTACAGCAACGATAGCTGCCTCGGTACGCACTGTATGAGCTCGTATTGGACGAACATTGTCCAATAGAGTATAAGTGGACATAAATCTTTTCATTGTCTTGCATAAGAGATGCTTAGAGGAACGTTTAAGAGCACCATAAATTGGACGTAGCCCTCTAAAAGTTTGTCGCAATTTCGGAAATAAATTTCTACTATTTTGAGACGTTGTTCGAGTGTAAGTCTTTGCATGGTAATTTTCCAAACTATATTAAATGGTTTACGGAGCACTGAAACACGTAGAAACCCACAGGACTGTCCAAGATATTCCCCCGGCTAAAAAACCCCGAAAGATAACTGATAGTAAGGTTAGACAAATTGTCCGCACATCGAAACGGTTTCCAAAAAGATCAGTTTTCGAAGTTCATCACCGACTTTTCGGAGAATGTAGCGATATTCCGATAAGAACAATCAGAAGACATCTTGTAATAGCCGGACTGCATGGCAGGATAGCCAGGAAGAAGCCGCTGGTAACGGTAACTAATCGGAAGAAAAGAATGCATTTCGCACGGGAATATTAACCATAGAAAAATGAGTGGAAATTCATCATTTAGAGCAGTAAAGTAAAAAAATTGCATTGAAGTAAGAAATTCGACCCTAGCTCCACTACAACTGTTGTTTTGCACGAAGGTGGCTCCATCAATGTTTGGGAATGTTTCAGGTGGTTTGGTGTTGGACCAATACACCGTATAGAAGGAATTTTATCCAAGGAACAGTACGTCGACATCTTCGTAACATCATGTTTCTATGAGCTGAGGAGAATCTTTCTAAAGTTTCAGCACGACAACGACCTTATAAATATGGCACGACACACAAGGAAGTTTCTGGAGGACAACAGCGTCGCCGTTTTAGTTTGGCCATCAACGAGTCCGGATCTAAATCTGATCGAGCACTTGTTGGGGTAACAACACAAGCCATAACAGTAAGAAATTTCACAAACATGGACCATTTTTTCAAAACGGTGAAAGAAGCAGGGTGTCCAGACAATGCCTAATCACCTACAAGATGTTGTGAGGCAGGGTTTCCGGACACGTTACTGATGTGCTTTTCTTAATTTATCGTTTTATTTGGTAAACTGTTTGCTTACGTAAAAAAATTTAAAATAATTTTTATGTGTTTCTAATTACGTGTCCGCTCGAAATCTTGGGTTTTCCAAGACTGAATTGTCTTGTCGTTCTTTTAAAGGCAGCATCGGCTAACGCTTGACCTCCAGCAATTGCCATTGAATCAGGTAAAAAAATAACCAAGGGAGAATGTTACATCGAAGGAATAATTATAAATTGGGTTTTTTTTCTCTCGGTAAGCTATGCCTCCTATGTCCGCAACTAATACAATATATGCCATTATTACACACTTGCTTGTAATTTAGCAACGTTGTTGTAATTTAGCAACGTAGAACTTTATTGCGCTGTAACATAGCGCTAATTTTTTAAGTTAAAGACAAAGAGGCTGCTTGGTGACGTGTAATTTGTGGTAAATTTCTTTATAGATTGATATCTACCAACTCTTCTCTGATCTGTCTGAGTACTACTGACTATTTTTTTCCTAATCGCACCGATTGATGGGTTGTCCAAATTCTGCACATCCTTATTATTCTTCGCGAAGTAAGAGTGCTAGTGTTTGATAAGATAGTTGCCAATCGTTCGTGGGAGAGTATTATTTAATTTTGAAGTTTTATTTTTCTTCACCATCGGTGTATTTTGAATGAAAATTTCAGATATCAGAGTAATTTTGAGTTGAGGTGGGGAGTTAGATTTTTCACTACGATAATGTCTAATTATTATATTCTCGTTACGCTGCTTATTTTTGTTTGAATATCGTCATTGGATAAATCTCATCCTTTTCCATGTATGATTTGCGGTACCTTTCAGTTGATTGGTGAACATCCAGGCATGCCGAGTTTACAGACATTGACAGGATCAATAAGTTTCACTTTTTCGCTTGGTACGATTGAAAAGAGCTTCAGCTTGGCAATCTTTAACTCTCTGAAGAAATTTTGCCATTTATGATACATCTGAGACACTGAGATTTCTGTTAGAAAGACCATTACGTAGTTTTTGTTTTCGCCTTGCGTTTATACAGTCATGAACATAAGTCTACGTGCCCCCTATATTTGAGCACTTCTCTCAATTCCTATAATTCTAATTCCCAGCATAAACATGTATTCACTTAATTTAAGCTTAAATATACGTAAAAATTGGAACTCTTTCTATCGAAGCAACTATAAAAGGGAAATAAAAGAAATCTTGGCACCAAAAATGAAACAAAAGTCTACATACAGCTTAATGTCTGTTCAAGTAGTTTTCTTTGTGCATGTTTTCATTGAATTGTGAAATTCGTAATAGTGTTAACAGCTGACGGCGCGATAACAAGTAATTTTCAAATTGTTTAAAGTGATCATGGCTTCGATTAGGAAAGAAATTTCTGAAGATGTTAGAAAAATAATTGTGAGCCTTAGAAAAGAAGGGCGAACTTATCGTGAAATCAGCAAAATAGTGAACAAACCGCGGTCAGGTGTTCAAACTGTAATTTCAAGTTACCAGTTGTCGAAATCATTTGAAAATAAGCCTGGAAGTGGAAGATCGCGAAAGCTGACCGATCGTGAAGAGGGAAGTGTACTCGCAGAAATACAAAATAATCCTCGTACGTCAAAGTCGTTGACTGATGGCATCAAGGAGGTTAAGGACAAACACATACATCCTATAACTGTGCGTAGAGTTCTCCATCGCAATGGCTATTTTAACAGGACACCGCGGAAAAACTCATACATTAGTAAGGCAAATGAAAAAAACGACTCAAATTCGCAAAACTACATGAAGGCAAGCAAAATTTTTTTTGAATAACGTCTTGTTTAGCGACGAGAGTAAGTTCGTTATTTTCGGACATGACGGAAGGCAACGAGTGTGGAGGAAATTAAACGAAGGCCTCAAAAAACAAAATTTAATTAGTACATTAAAACATGGGGTGGAAGTGTTCTTGTATGGGGGTGTATGTCGGCGGCGGGGGTAGGAAATTTAGTTATTATCGACTGTATTATGGACCTTATGGTATATTTGGATATAATTAAAGCTAATTTGAAGCAATCTGCGCGAAAATTGGCACTAGGACCATCTTGAGTCTTCCAACAAGACAATGACTCCAAACATACCGCGCAGATTGTGAAAGAGTGGTTGATATTCAATATTCCAAAACAACTCCATTCTCCACCCCAGCCTCCGGACTTAAACCCAATCGAACATTTATGGGAACATGTGAAGCGCCAAGTTCAAAACCACAAAGTTTCGAATAGATCCGAACTTATTTCCGTTCTTCATGAAGAATGGGGTAAAATTACACGAGAAATCACTAAAAATCTAGTCGATTCCATGCCAAGCCGACTGAAAGCTGTAATTTCTTCCAAAGGAGGCTCTAACAAATACTAGTTTTTAAGATAACTGATGTTAAAAATGACTGTACGTAGACTTTTGTTCTTTTTTATTGTATGAAATTTAGTTATTTTTGTTTTGTATTAAGTTGCACTGAATGGATACATATTTTTTGGACTTTAGATAAAAAACGTTCATTGTTTTCATTATTTTTTATACTTTTTGTTGAAATAAGACCTTTAGATCGATATTTTTCATGAAAATTGCAGGGGTACGTAGACTTATGTTCGTCCGTAGAATTTCAATGAAGTCTGCGTTTACACCGTTTTCTTTGGTGACTTTTCTATTCCAAGCATCCTCGGATCAGTACGTGCCAAATTTAAAAATATTTCTGGCACGGTTAGGATCAGATTGTGTTTAAACAGGATGTTTATTCTTCATGAATAATTGTTTGATAGGATATGTTGCTTGATTTGTGTTTTGGCAGTTCGTGCAAATGAAATTATTATCCACAAACAGTGTGAAATCAATCCCCAGGCGCACCGATGCGAAGCTCATGTAATTTCCTGTTGCAAAATGCCCTGCACTTTACATTGAATGTGTTCTCGAACGCGAAACAGTTCCACGCTGCACATTTCCTTTTCGTTGTGACAAAGCAGGAGAGATACTAATCTACAGATTAACTAGATTTAGAACAACTTTGATCTTTGAAACCAGATGCTACTGCTGTCAATTGATAGTAATTTCGACCACTTTGATCTACATTCTGCTGCATTGTCATGATACGGCACATATCGCCAGTTATGGTCATTAGAATGGTCATAGACAATATCAATGATCAATGAAAAGAATTATCCTTCGCTTCTGCAGAATCTTTTTCTATCAAAGTTATTTCACCATTCCAAAAACAAATCACCAGACATCTAAGCTTTATTCTGTTTTCTATAATTACATGCAAGCAACCGAATAGCTTTAAAATTACGTTGTGTTAGATATTTTCCAATAACGGTCATCCGATCAATGAATCATGATAGCCATGACATAATACAATTCCTAGATTTTTTGAAAATTAAATTAAAATTATTTTTTCTTTACATTATGGAGGCCAAGGTAGGTTATACATATTATAAACACAATAACGAATTTTCAAACAGTCGTTTCAGAGTCAAATAAAATCACAATGGCTGAACAGAAAATCGAAACAGAGAATGTACAAAGAGAAGCAGTACTTTAGTACAAAAGTAGCGCCTACTAATTTAAACTTGCGAAAAGTAATATAAAAAATGTTTTTGTAATTATTACCTGATCAACTTCTATGAAGCCCTGTGCATGAGGTGAACGTGACGCCTTCCATTTTGCAACAGCAACGCCAACAAATACGGCACCAAGCAAGGCTGCGCCAGCAAATGTCAGCGTAAAATAAGCATTTCGTCCTCTATGATCGGGTGAACTATAAATTTCATGTCGGATTGCGTAGTTCTAGCAAAAAAATATTTTAATTAACGATAATTCTTCGTGATTTAAGCTTACAGATTCTCCATGATCGAAATCATGTACCATAATATGCTGCATTCTTGGTTCCGCTTCTTGGTGAGCCACGGCCGCAGCCACTTCTTCGACTGCTTTTTCTACTGCAGCATCGTCCACAGTAGGCAATACGGTCGTGTTTGATTTCATACTGAAAATAATAGAAAATTAAAACCCTTCTAAAATGATTCAACTTCAATGGAAAGTTTCAATTCTATACCATACTAAAAAAACAATAGGAAAGCCATAGTAACTTTTTAACTGAAATTTACCTTATTCCTGCCTCCGTGACGCCATTCTCTTGTATGTTAATGCTGTTCTTATTGCTGTCCAAGTATTTTTTGGGCATTTCTTTATTAGTCTGCTCGCTACCACTGTTACCGTTTCCCTTTTCTTCTTGCTTCACCAGATCCTCCAGCTTTCTTGCTTCCATGCGTAGCTTTTCTTCCCTCAGTTTTTCCCGCTCGGCAGCTCGTTGTTCTTTTCTTTGTTTCTCAACCAACCGCAACCGTTCTTTTTCTTTGACCTTGTGCTCCACTTCCATGAAATATTTGTCCAAAATAGCAATTTCAGCCTCTTCGCTCATGCCAAGCATGGCGCCTGGAATGTCGTCTTTGCTACGCAAAGCTTGAATGTAATCGTTCATTAGTTGAGATATTTTTGAAGATAGTTCCGGGTATCGCTTCAACATGGTCATTGACTGGTTTACAGCTCTATCGATGTCAATCAAACGCTCCAAGGTTCGTGGCCTTTCTGATGTTGCGGCCTCTAAGCCGCCGGCACCTCCCGAAGTTAGCAAGTGACGAAAATGTGCCAAAGCATGTGCTCGATCTTTATGAAGAGCTCTCAACAGTTTCTGCAGACACTTTTCTACCCGATGTGCCTGGAAATGAAGTGATGAAGTGTGTCCAGTAAGTAATGAGCTTGTGAGTAAATTTCATTTCAATCTCCATAGCCCAATCTTATGTGGAACTGGTATGATTTGTTATAGGCGCATAATTGCAAAACAATACTTACATTTGGGGGTTGTTCTGTCAAGGCTTGGGTGTAGCACGTCATCGCTTCCCGTTTACGCTGATTAATGTGAGCTAGCACACGTTGCTGGTGCATAGCGGCTAGTTGATGCTTTTCGGCATTGCCTTCTTCTTCTAACGCCTGAACAGATGTCTAAAATCAAACATGATTAAAAGGTACATCAACATGAGCTCGATTATACAACATTTTGTGAGTCCCCCACCTGGAATCGTGCTGTCATTTTTTGTTTGAAATTTTGAGCTGCTTTGGGATCAGCTAGTCTCATATCTTGATACTTTTCTTCTAAATCCGACCAATCCTTCATCACGCGCGTCACTTTCTCTCTGTGAGCCTCTTCCAATCGTTGTTGAGCTTCCTAAAAAAAGTATACGTGTTCATGTTATTTACAAAAATTATTTATTAATAACGTTTTTGTAACTCTTATCAAATTTCGCGAATGAAATATATATGGTAAATGCACGAATATATATATATATATATATATATATATATATATATATATATATATATATATATATATATAATAATAGGGTAGATATCAATTAGTTACTTTTCACACTAGCAATCAATACAGTGGTCTTGTTTTTTGTCACATAAGAGAAGTTCCTAATTTAATGAGTACCATGACGTTTTGCATAGATACTCTATGATTGGTTTTTTCATTTTCTCGGGAAAAAGGACAGCTACTATAATAGAGCACATTTCCCTAATTTTTGTCAAGCGACGGCGACGCATGGATGTGAAAATCGAGCATAAAATCACTACGGGTTGAAATTCGTCTGCATACACGTTTAATTTAATTACTGGTTTAACCAAGTCATTGAGTACTCATTCGGACTCAATGTCCACTAGAGTGGATACCATTTTTCCTCTTTTTACACGCGAGCATTATAATATTTTTGAATGTCGCGTCAAAATGGTATCCGCCTTACAGAATGTGACAGACCACCTTAAACTGAGCGGACACGGTAAACTTGCGAACGGAATCTACGTTGAGTTTTCGAGCTGCGATCAAAAAAAAACATGAGCTGGGAAAAACAAGGAGTCGCCTAGGGGGTGAAATAAATATTCAAAATAAGATAACAAGTTGAAAAATGTTTCCTGGAGAGTTATGTATCGCAAACGTGAAAGCAATCTACTAAAGGCGATCGGGAAGTTATTCGCTATGGTTTATGCGGCAATCATGCGGAAACCTTTTTGAAATTGATATGAACTATGACGAAGATGACTTCAGTGTTTGAATTGTTTACTCCATAACATTAATATTGGTGGATCAAAGTGGTTGAAAGTTATGTGTAGATTCATATGCAGCGAAAAACAATGGTGCAATAACAATTATTCTGTTCGAATATTGATCTCGAAGGCAATGTGTGTCTAAAAATATAAAATACACCTTAACGGTGGTGCTTGTGCTAAGTGAGCGTATAACAAATGCTAGACCAGCTCAACCAAGAGGTAATAAATGTCTTACAGACAAATCTACAGTTATTCGAACCCAAGTGGGTCGGCATCTATATTGGTTGACATCTTTCAAACGTTGCCCCAAAGGATGTCAAAAACCAAAACTGTTAGGTTTTATGTTTACTTTATCATTGTAACATTCAGTAGAAGCATCTATGTTAATAACTAAAAATGTTATTTTCTCAACAAAAATATTTTTAACAACGAAAATTAATCGAAAATGAAAAAAACTAGTTTAAATGTTGAATGTGAAATTATATGTGAAAACGAAATTCAGTTCAGATTAACGTAAAACATGTTACATAATTATATTGGTCCAGATACGAAAAAATAAATTGATTGTTTTAATTAAGGAGGATTTGCAGAGGCACTACACAAGGTGGTGTGCTATCACCCCTTCTATGGAACTTTATGGTGGACAAGCTCCTGTTGGCTGCAAAGTCGTAGCCTACGCCGACGATGCGCAATAGCAATATCGAGCAAATTCGTTAACACCCTATCTGAAAGACTAAACTTTGCCTTAGGTATTCTTACCAAGTGGGGCAAAGAATTTGTGCTCTTGAAGGTACAAAATTTCACGATTTGTCCCACCTAAACTTGATGAGACAAGTTTCAATCCACCTTATCAGGTCAAATATTTAGGTCTTATTCTGGACTCTAAACTCGCGGAGAAAGCGAACATAGCAAAAAGAGCACACAAAGCGGCATGTTTAATCTACTGTTGCAAAAGAGTTATTGGGAGGTGTGGATTGAAATCCAAAATTATATCATGGCTCTATACGGCACTAGTGGAACCAATCCTTCTGTATGGCGCAGTTATTTGGTGGCCTGCTATGGCGAATACATCAAATGTAAACCTGCTAGACAAGGTCAGAAGGATTGCAGCTTTTGCAATCACCGGGGCCTTACGTACTACCCCGACAAAGACACTGTTTATGCTACTGAATTGGCTCCCGACGGAGCTCCTTACGAGACAGCAGGCCAAGTGCTCTGCGATTCGATTGGAAGGTCTAAATCTCTGGCATGGAGCAAATACTAGTCACTCCAACATATTACTGAGGGATGGACCAACGCCAGGGAAAGTAGACCTTACTTCTCCGATTCCTTGCTTTCATCATGGTTTCAAGTCAGTCATCCTAAGCAGGGATGACTGGAATCTATGGCTCCAAAATGGATGGAAAATTTAGCAGCGGCGTTTTCTCAGAACAGCTAGGCCTGAAACTAAACTTCCGACTTACGGACCACTGCAGTGCCTTCCAGGCAGAGGTTATTGCGATATACAAGGCAGTAGACTGATTGAGAAACCAAAAAAAAAATCCATAGGAAATTTAAGCTGCTATCCAATCACTATCCAACGTGTATACCTTATCCAAAATGGTAATGAAATGTCGCTTACAATTGGATGCGATGTCGCTTCACTGTGATGTGATTCTATACTGGGTACCGGGGCATAGTAATATACCTGGAAATTGCGAGGCAAATGCCCTAGCAAGAGCTGGCGCACTTACACCCCAAGTCGGCCAACCTCTGACCTCCATTAAGCTAAGATTCAAGCAGTATTACGTGGAGGCTACAAATTGGGCCTGGCTACTTCACAACCAGTCAAACTTGGCGCGCACCAAGCAGCTCTTTAACACGAGCTGGGGAACCTTGAATTCCATTGGTTCCTTTCAACGATTTCTGCCGAAGTTGCAGATCGGAAGACGAGGAAGAATCAATCCAACACTTCCTATGTGAATGCCCAGCACTATTCAGGAAACGCATGCAAACCTTAGGCTTACCCTTCTTGGACAGCCTCATGGAAGTAGCTGATTTAAACATTAGCTGCATAGCGAACTTCATACGAGACTCTAAATAGTTCTCGTCATCCCAATCTTTTGTAGTATTATAATGGGCCTAACTGGATAAAGGATGGATAAATAAACCAACCAATCATGTTTTTATTAAAGTAAACCAGAGTTATTGAATGCAGTTTTTACTTAGGTTTTTTTGCGTGGTGACCATTTTGCAAAAATGCTACAAAAACATTTTATTTGTATTATTTCACCATTTTACCTTGGAAAGACTAATAATCATTTTTAATTTTGCAATTGATCTTAAAACAATCTGCATTATACAGTGAAAATTCAATGTTATGTAAAACAAACAAAATCTTTCGTAAAAAAAGAAGTAACTGAAATCTTAGCAAACTTTACAATGAATAAATACAAAAATATCATAAATGATTCTTACGTAATTAATGGACGCTCCCTTATTCGTTATAAATATTCATCGTTTATAATTTGATTAGAATTTTTTTAGAAGTATAGAAAAATAACTTTGATTTTTCATTCGGATAGAACTCTTAAAGCATATGATTTTGTAAAACATTGATTGGCAGACGTACAAATTAAAAAGAAAATTTGTTTTTATTTTTGAAAATAATGTTTTTGCTGTTTATTAAATTTAAAAAAAAACCTGGCCTGTATTTGTAGAGTATTATACCAAATCATAGGAAGTCCGCATTGCTCGATCCCACAAACACGTCGTATTAATTCAAAGTGACTATTAATTGTTTATTGTTGTTATATTAACTTTTTTTGTACTCATGGGAAAAATCAATTTATTATCAAAAATCAATTAATCACAGCATCTGATTTGTAAAAGCATTGATTGCAAATTAGATGATTTTTTTTTTAAAAAAACCTACGAAATTTGCAAATACTCCAGAGATCTTGAAACATAGATATATGTTGAAGATCTCGATTTCAATTTTCGAACCTAATGTAATATCATTCCCATATACTGGGAAGTATATAATAATGGATTAAACAAAAAATTAGAGTTTCCTTCTGACCCTCCCTGCGTGACATTTTCGAGGCGAAGTGGTGGCTTTCATGCGGTTTAAATACGCTCGTTCCAGCTTGTTTCAACCTTTCAAGAAAAAAATATGTCAACCAGGCAGTTTAAAAATAGACCCTGACCAACAAAACAGACGTTTTAAACTAAATGGAGATCGGATACGTCTCGATAAGTCTCTTAGGCTTCGAAATGCTACTAAATGTTAGACAAGCTAATTGCATGGCTTCACGAATAAAGACGATCTGTGTGCTATTTACGGCGCGATCATCTGTTGCCCCGTTATGAAGTTGGCCTTCCAAGAATTCCCTTATATTTTCCAAACTTTGTGTTTGAACATCTTCTTCCTCTGGCATTCATCATTTTTGCTGATCGAAAAAAATAAACTGTAGTATTGTCTCGATGGAGACCTGAGCCACTAAATACTCTTCATAATTTGTACGTTTATTTTTCAGGCTTATTCGTTGTTTAACATAATGCTTCAAATTAGTGAGAATAGACAAGTGAAAGGCATACTTAACCCACTAACACCCAAGACAAATCTAGCCATACGAGATTCGTAAATATTTTCTGATGAAGTACAAACACGACCACAAATAAAATAGTGGTTTGAACTATTACTATATAAGCCGTATGAGTGGTATACATTCAATTGATTACTTTGGGCGAGTTAATGTGAACTTTTTCGAAAAATATATCCAACCCCCCAAGCACATCTATATTTTCGACAAGAAAAGAGAGTCTGAAACCGAACATAGGATAAACATATTATGTATGTTGTCTTTATACACAACACTATAAAAAATTACACTAAAGAAATCGATAAACGCTACTGAAGTTAACTTGAAACTAATTTTTTAAAAACTGAATTCCTCCAAAATCAACGCGTGTACCTTAAGCACATAAGCCGAATAGAAAACGAAAAGAATGAATGTTGTGCACTTTTCAATGATTAGGAAGTAAAAAGAGTTCGATTTGTCACCGTTGCCCTTATCAAAAGTTGTGTACTAATTTGAGTACGCTGGGCGCTATAGAATGGACTTCTGGCGACGAAAGGCATTCTGGAATGGTACGGACACTCTCACTGTAGCTATAATCGACTTGCCAGATGTTTCGGCAAACTTTAAACTGTTCGTTAAGTCTCTCGGGTTGCAACTGGAGCAACTAACGAGTGCTTGAGGAAAGAAAGCTTGTGTTGCCAAGTGAACTGTCATCATTAACGATCATCAAAATAGCATTTAGTTAATTAAACAAATAGTCTCATAATTAGCATCGTCATTTTCATTAGTTTCAAGTGCAAGCAGAATCAAACGATACACTTCATATCAAGGTCACCTCATAAGTTATGATAGTTGAACAAAAATTTAGCCAGACTCATACGAGAATCCAAATGGTTCTCGTCATTCCGTAGGTGCTAGTGCCGTCCTAATCTTTTGTCGTACCACAATGCAGCTATTAATGCTATGGCTAGGATATTGCCAGATCGGATTCCGTTACCTATTAAAATGGGTTTGAAAACGTGAGACTGCTCGATCAGATACCGTTCCTCGTTTGCATAGGTAAGAACCTATCTGTATCGTGTTGTTGTTGGGAAATGATAAAAATATGAACTGGATAATTCAAAACAATTTTGAAATTGCTTGAGATAAAATGTATCATTAAAATCAGCACACAATCTTACAAACACTTAACAGCAGAGACGGTGAAGTTAAATAAACACAAAGACAAAATACCCTATAACTTTTGCTCAAAACGCTTACATGCCAAATTACGAAATCAAGACAATTTCCTATATATTGCGACTATTCGTCGGTATTTCTGATATATATTGCGACTATTCATCAAATACGGAAAAAACAATCGTCTAGGGATATCAAATAACTTTTGAGCCGAAATGATGTTCATAATACCTGTAATATTTTTTGCAACTAAACTTGAATCAAACTCATTGTGTCTTCACATGGCCTACGGAAACGGCTGATGAATCATTTAAACCTGATTTAAAATAATGCTGATGAGCACTTGGATTTGATGTGAATCATTTCATCTGTGCTTAATACAGAGAATTAGTTTATTCGAAGTCGTCTGCAATAATAATAAAAATAACAATCATAATAAAAAACAAATTATGTTAACAAATAAATTATTTGTGCGGTATTTGCAAATTATATGTAAATTAAAAATAATATAAAATTGCAAGATGCTAATCAGCACAATGACAAATAAATTTCATACTTTAGAAATGGACGATTAACAAAATCAAAAGAGACTTCACTCAGAAAACCAACTTATATAATAAATTATTATATGGTTGGAATACAAAAAAACCACACTCAATGTCAAAAAACAGAAAAAAGAATATTTAACGGTACATAATAAAAAAAAATCAAACAAATTATTATAAATCCATCACCTTATCTGTTTTATATAGTATGCCTAGGTATTGCTCTAGAGCAAGAATCTGCTTTCGTTTCGAACATTTATTCGGATTGATTAGAAGTTTTTTTTAGCAATTTCTTTAGGGATTTGTCCCTTATCATTACTTATCTCAAGTGGCACAAACGTCGCAATAATCAAAATAATGTATTTTTAATATTGGTGATCCCCAACCAAAGTTTTTGTGAAACACCACTCCAACTACTTATTTTTTCGTCTTATATATATATATATATATATATATATATATATATATATATATATATATATATATATAGTGATGGAAAATAAAATAGGTACAACATTCAAAGTCGCCAATAAATAAGTTATTAACCATTATAAAGGCAAAATGTTATTACGCCATCTATTGCCTCAGTACAATAGATATAAAATCTTCTAAAATTAGCCACTGAACTGAAGGTACTTCACTTTAGCTTTGGAGAATTCCGTATCGTCGGACTAAATGTCAGTTTTAGATTGGAAACTAAAATAGGTACACTGTGCTTACGATTAAATAAAAAGAAATTGACTTCGGTAACCCTCATCGTGATAAATTTATGTCTTGCGACAGAGTATGGAAAAATGAAGAACAATAGATTTTGTTGCTAAATATGCATTTTTTTAGTCATTATGGGACGTTCAAAACATTGCATGAAAACCCTTTGCTTTTCAGCAAAGGCTTTTCATTACAAAACTTCACACAAAAGGACTGGCCTACAGTAAAATAGCACAAATTGTCAGATGCTCTCCAAATATGGTAACAAATTCTTTGAAAGCTCAACAAACTATTGAAAACAGAGGTAAAAAGCGAAAAACAACGGCAAGGGATGACAGAAAAATAGTCAATATGGCGAAAAATCAGCCATTCGCAACATCGAGTGAAATATTGAGAGAGCTTAGATTACTTGTAACAACACAAACAATTAGGCAACGGCTTATAGACAACAATCTTTGCTCCCGTTCAGCAAGAAAAGTCCAATTTAAAAGCGATAAAAACTTGAAGGAGAAAAAAAATTGTTTTGAAATATAGACCTTAGAACGGCACCGAAGACATCAAAAAACGGAGAAAAATTCTATGGAGTGATGAAACAAAAATCAATTTGTTCGGCTCGGATTGTAAATCGCGTGTTAGACGGCCCGTTAATACAGAACTATTGCCTGCCTACACGAAAAAGACAGTGAAGCATGGTGGAGGGAATATCATGGTATGGGGATGCTTTTCATGGTACGGTATAGGGCCTATCTTTCTAATAACTGGCACGGTGACACAAGATGGTTACATTGATTTATTACCAATTGCAATGTTGCCTTATGCCGGAAGAAGAGATGCCATTATTATGGTGGTTTCAACAGGACAACGACCCCAAACACAAGACAAAGAAGACAATTCAGTGGTTTACTGACAACAAAATATCTGTAAAGAATTGGCTAGCACAGTCTCCGGACTTAAACCCAATAGAAAATCTGTGGGCTGAAGTTAAGAGGACTGTTGCAACAGAAAAAAGAAGAAATAAAAAAAATTATGGACAGCGGTTGAAAAAGCTTGATACTCCATACCTATAGAGACATGCTAAAAATTAGTGAGCTCTATGCCCAGAAGATGTGAAGCAGTCGTAGTGAATAAAGGACATGTCACAAAATATTAAGGAATATTTACATTTTACTTCAAAAAAAATTTCATTTTGTCCACTAAAACTGAATGTACCTATTATTATTTCCACCTGTATATTAATATTTTTTGAATGTATTCAGTTAATGCCTGTAAAAGGGCGTATATTTTATTTCACTTCCTTTATTTACAACTTCAGAATAAATTAAAATTAGTAAATTCATTTTCTACCTTGATATCTTCCAAATTTTTAGAAGTAACCGGAAAATTTATTATGTACCTATTTAATTTTCCGCCACTGTATATATATATATATATATATATATATGTGTGTGTGTGTGTGTGTGTGTATACATACATTATATTTCACTATTCCAATAATAGTGAATATACATACATTTGTGTGTTTGGTTGACAAAAAGGTCGGTTGTTGAATGACAACCGGCTTCTTTACGTCGTTAAGTAGCTACAAGGTATGGACTAAACGTTCAGACGATCCTAGAAATAAGATGGTTCAATAGCGACTTGTGTGACCTATACGATGAAAATACCCACTATATTTAACAGTGGCAAAAGTAGAGGGAACAACACAACTTGGACATTTTTAATAATGTATAGATAACCCAAAAAGACTTATAATAGGAAAATTTGGCACGAATGAACGCTAAGAAACTCTACTTTCGGTTTGAAATATCAAAATTCGAAAGCCAATTGGAATTATGCAACAAATAGATAGAGGCATCCATGGTGGACGCAGCTGAGGACTCCCCTGGTTGTTTTCAACGTGGCCTCACCAAAAATACCAAGTGGATGAGAATGTAGCAAAAACAATCAAGTGTAAATATATAAAATGTAAATATTTGTGTAAATATATATAAGTGCTGACACTATTTTATGTTACGTAGTTACAGACATATTTAGAGACGTTAGTTTCTTGGAATTCAAATGTACGAGAAACGCAAAAATCAGAATCATTTTATTTAGACGCTCAGAATTTTTTAATTACTTGCATTAATATCAGAATTATTCGACAACAACTAATTTGACGGTGTAGAGGGCAATTTTATAACGCGCGTTTTATGCAAGTATCGGTTCATCATTAAATAGTTCATGAAGCCCATGTGACTGTCTTTTGTGAGGCTAGTGCGATTCTTTGGTCACATAATCAAATATAATTGAAAAAATGGCGCGACTTAAGGCAAATTTTCAAATCAGTGCAAGATTTTGCGATCGACTGGAAAACTCTGAGCCATGGAGTGAAATGTAGATGACTCTGGTCAATAGGCAATTTTCATGTGTTTGATGCTCGCTCCGTCAGTATATGTGTATATGATACATCAACAAAGTAACTATGAACACATTTGGTATGCACAGGGACACGCAAAACGATAAAAGCATTTTCATTTCAAACTTTCGTAATTAAACAGAGACAAGTAAAACTTTTTAGACATGATTCGGACATAATATAACCACAAAAGTAACAATAAATCGTATGTTATTATCATTGTCATAATGACTTACTTTATAACTTTGATGTTCTAGGCGCGGATCGAAATGTGTAAAATACGGGTCCACTGTTGCTTCGTTCGCATAGGGCAGCTCAGTTTTCGGAGATGTTGTTGAAATTGTACCTGAAGTTTCAGTTACTGCACTTTCGCCCTTACTGGACTTTTCATGAACAGTTTTTACTTCCGCATCATGAGATTCCGTTGGATCATCGGAATCTTGATCAACGCCACTTTCGTCCGAATAGTATTCTTCTGTGTCGTATTCATTGTTTTCTAAATCATTATTACTGAGCATATCATCAACGATGGTATCATCTTCGACATCTTGCGAATTATCATCATAAGATAGACGTGAAGCTCCTGGCATATTTTGTGGCAAGTCTACTTTTTTGACGCGAACTGTGTCTGCTTCATAGGGATATTTGTTTTAATACGAACACTTTTACTAACATTATATCATGTTATATAAATACCTTTAAAATGTTTTGGGCAACAGACAAACTCCACTCCGGAAAACAATGAAATTCCACAGGGAAGAAGCATAGCAAAACTTCTCATTTGCATTTCTCTTTCATGACAGGCGGCAGCACCAGTTTGATTCCATCTGACAAACGGCCAGCATCGAGAAGCATTATGAATATGATCAAATAAACAGCCTTCTGGAACCAACAAAGCATCCGACTGAAAAGGACCTTCTGAAAATAAACATCACGCACTTAATTAGTTATTTTATAGAGTTGAGAAATTATCTAAATAATCGAGCTATAAGATGTACAATAAAAACCATTTTGCTGAAAAATATTGTTAACATTGGAACTCTAGGACTAGGAAACGATAGAGCCAGTAAATGTAAACTAAACAATGTTTTTTTTATAATAGTTCATGGCAAAAGCATGACTTTTTTGGTAAGTTATATTTGTCAAATATACGAAAATTTTAGAATACGATGCAGCACGATGTGATTACTCAAAATAAATGGAAATTTTAAATTATGTGATAGTATATTATATGAAAGAAGTCATCGTAAGACGAAAGCATTACGATGCCATGAACAGAAAAATGTGATAATTTAACATGTTGCATAACAGCTGAACAAAGATTTCTAGAAGCAGACAGTGATGAAATTATTGTTTTATTATTAATTTTATAGTCCCGAATTACGAGAAAGAACTCAATGTAAAAAATACAATCGGAGTGAACAGAGAATACCGATAAACTTTTATAAAATTATTAATGGTTCAATGCTCCCAATAAAGTGTTAATGGTCGGAAAAATCTGATTTTGAAGCTTGTCTTAAAGGCTTCAATTTTTGACAAATTGTTTAAACTTTTTTCGAAAATTTTGAAATTTGGACTATCATTTTTTGACCTTTTACCTCTTACGCTGCGACAACAGTAATAGATACAAAAAATACTGTTCTATAAAAAAATTCAAGCCCTATTCAAGACTTATTTTACATCGCCAAAGGTCAACATCAAAATTTAGGAAAAAATTTGCGAAGTTCGCGGAGAATCTTTTTAAAATTAGTTAAAAACTTTTGGAATTTTGCAGAAACATCCCCACTACAATACATACATAATATGAAAGCTTCCTTCATATATTTTTTGGATTTTGGTGCGATGCGGGTGATTCAAAAAATCACAGAAAAAATCGCTTTTTTAGATTTCAACGGGGGCGTTCCAAACTTCTAAGCGTTGCTAGAGAAATCTATGCTCCCGCAGACTTTTTATAGAAGAAACGATTTTCTACAACAATTGGAGGAGTGTCATTTTATAAGGACTTATTTGAACTTTTTGAATTTTTTTTTGATTTTATGAATTCAACACCCCTTTGCATCTCCATTAAAAATGATTTTAGTCAGAAATATCTGTTCTCCCATAAATTTAACTATAGATTTACCAGTTTACGACAAATATGCTCTACGCTTCAATTACATTATGAGTACAGGAATATGAGATTTATATGTATTTGCAAGAATCAAAATATGTATATGATTATTTGTTCCAATTAGTGTACATAAACGGCATATATTCAGTTCGAAGTCAATTGAAAAATGCATTCAATTGAATTTTTTAAACTGTGTCGTATGAATTGTCCAGATCACTGGAACAAATTAACAAAACTCCGCTTGCTTAAAACGAAGACTGCTGAGGAAATGACTTATCAACTTATGGATATATATTATATATTTTCTTTACTAGGTGTGCCACGTATATGGCAAAGCAAAAATATGTCTCTATTCGCTGTTAGGATCGTTAAAAATTTAGCAGACATGTGTTTTGAGATGAAACTTTTGCATGACGAACCTCGACGTTTTGATTCATAATTCAGGTTTGAAAAATAAAATCGTCCGTGACATTCTAGTATTATTGGCGGCAGCCAATAATTGAGAAGAATTGTCAAAACTTCAATTTATTCAAAGTAAAATAGAACAATTCTCGCAATTTATTAATCAATACAAGTTCTGACGAAGCTACTCCACGATCGCTACAAAAAATACGAGTTACGGGTCTACGTCTTGCTAATGACGTCTACGCTTTCTACAGAAACTCAGAAAGAACAACTTTTTTCTTTTGCGAATAATAATAACAACGAGAAAAATAATGGTAGTGATGAAAACAATGAACAATTTAAAGAAACAAAAATAAACAAAACGAAAGAAAAATCTTGCACAAGAATAATGAAAATAAAACTGAAAAAATTTAACAAGGATTGGAAAATAAAAATGAAGAAGTTACACAAGAAACGGGAAATACAAAATGTAGAATTATAAAGAAAATTGAAAAATTGAAAATTATACGAAATATTAATGAAGTAATTTATAAAAATTAAAGCTTAAGAACTCACAAATGTTCAATATGTCATGAATATGTTTACCTTTTTGCAGAGAATCTTTTGAAAATGTGATTTTCGGTAACTTGCAAGCTACGTTAAATGAAAAACAATATTATCATGGGGAGTGTTGGCGGCATAGAATATTTTCCCTAAAAATCCATTGTAAATAATAATACAAATTAAATCTATATAGAATTTCTCTAAGATATGACAAAGCAATATTCTACTTATGACAATTATCATGGTGATTGATTAAACAAAATAACTATTTTAAGTTGAAGCTTTCGGGCGAAGTTTTAAAAGTGAATAAATAATTGCTTCCACAGATATTATAAATTGAAATAAATTTTATGCTTTAAATGGGTTGGCTTTTAACATGTACAATTAGCACGATGTGGTGCAGCTCAGCGTTAGTGTGCAGTGACGTTGAAAATCTCAATACTCCCGAAATTATTGTGTTGTTCAGCGTAGCTTGGATCGTTTTACATTTTCTGTAAAGAACTTCGAACTCCTTTAGCTTATGTTTTCAAGAAAAACCTGAAATATGGCGATATTTAGATCTCCTCGTTCTGCGTATTTAAATCGTTTTCTGCACTTTTTCATTAATTGCTCTTTTTTATTTTCGAATGCAATTTGTTCACCTGCAAAGTAGTTGCATTTTTCGAGTGTTTTGATTATTTATATAAATTTTCGAAGCAGTTTAGGAATATCGCCACTTTTTGAGTGTGAAAATTTTATTTACATCGAAAAATCTTGCAACATCTGCCAACTAAAAGTATGTGATAGCTCGAGTCGTCCTAAATAAAAACATGTCTTACAATAAATTGCGATTTAGCTCCGTTCATAAGTTACAAGACATTTTTTATGCAAAAAAAATTATACGCGAATCAGCCGCGTTTTAACGTGTAAGCAGAGTTAAAATATTATCAGGACTTTTCAACCTACTCATATAATATAAAAACTGCAGCCATTCTGGTGAACTCATGATGATAATTCGTACGTTGTACATTCTAAATCATTAAAATTGGCAAAAAATGGCTAATTTTTGCTGTTGTTGTTGAGCTATGTAAGCTTTCAGGAGAAAGCCAGTCAAAACCAACGTCTTAGAAGTGAAATGGACCGAGGATGGTTTGAACCTTTTATTAAGCGACAATGCTTTAAGAGATTTAAAATTTAAGCTCCTATTAATATACCGTAGTTGAAATTTAAGTCCTTGAAGGGTTGTTTCCAATGACGAAAGGAAGTTATTTTGAAGACTGATTTAAAAATACTTCATTTTATTTATGCTGCAAACATTTTTGGATTTTGGATTTTAGACAACGCAACAACCTGCCTGTTCTGGTCCAGATCAGTGTTGAGAATGATTCAATTTTTAAATCTTAACTTTATATTACGGTAATGTAAGAAGTTTACACCAAATAACATGAAATTTACTTGCTTTAAATCTATAACTTCGGACACTGTTGTAATCGCCAATACATAAAAAGGAAGCGACAAATGATGGAGTTGGTTGAAACGATTTATAAAAGGAAAACAAAACTAAAACAATGATATGCCAGTAATAATGCTTTAATATTTCTCGACAAAGCAAGGATATTATATTGAGTTTAAGACCCCAGCATACAATTTACAGCTGCGAGTGTCATTTTATTGTAAAGCCATATAGTCCAGTCTACATTTGCATGGGGAACTTTTTTCACCCTTTTTCGCTCGAATGGAGAAACGAAAGACGTAGGGCCCTTTTTGAAGGAAATATTATTTACGCATTTTTGCCTTATGATCATTTTAACAGATGCGAGTGTGAGTGTCACTTATTATCTATGCTTTGTTAGTTATTGAGAATGTTAATATTATTTAAAAAACATTATAATACCTAAACATCTAAATGGTTTTATCCAGCGTTGGGCTCCTTTGCATTTGGATGGATTAAGTGAGTTTTGCCTGCACCAAGCACCAATCTTTTGATAATGAGACGATTCCACAATGTTAGTTATATCTCTGTTTGGATACACCTGAAATATTAAAATAAAATATTCGTCACAACTACGTTCATATTAACAAATATGTTAAAATACATGCGCTGTAGCAAACTAAGCATTAACATTAAATTTTTATTTTAATGATTCAATAAGGTATCGTAGTGTGATTTGACCGAGTGTCCATTGAGACACAGATGAACGCATATTAACACGAAGTGTGAGCGCATATTACAAACCAGTTTTGTCCGAAAGAAGCAGGTATATTCGAGAGGGATTAAGAGAGTAACGTAGAAAATTTCTCACAAAGAACAGACCGATCTTTTGTGGCATCATAAAACAATTTAGCACATTATGTTGCACTCACTTGCGCCATAATGAGGGGTCTCCTGACAAATAGGATTGATCGTCGTTGTAGTTGTCCCCAGTCTTCTAAAAAAGCTATTAAGAGCAAACAGCGTTCACTTAACAACTTAACAAAGTTTTCTCAGTGTAAGTTTAAACTTTGATTTAAACCTACACGCAAGTTTAAATTGCAATCGAAAGCATTTTACAGTTTCATTTGAACGGACATTAAACTAAACAAAACTTAAACTTTTACAGTTAGTATTGGAGTAGTAACAAGGGAAAGGAAAACTCAAATCAATTTCTTAGATGATTCATTTTTTATGCATTTACACTAATATTTCCGCACAGGCACACTAATCAACTTAGTTTAAAATGATTTAAGACACGTTTAAACTTAGTTTATATCCCCGTTTTCGGCTGTTTAAATTAAACGCCGCTTTGTGTATTGTTTCTTGACGCCAGCTTAGCCGTGGGTTCCATTTCATCTCCTACACTCTGTCTTGACAATGAAAGGGTGCGCATATTGACGATTGCTTAGTAAATATTACTTATGTTCAGAGTACCAAGAAGTTTAACATCGTTTCATTCTAATGTGGATGCACCTTGTTTTTACATGTATCAATAATTTGTTGAATATAAGTCTTACGCGTTGCTGTTTTTTTTCATTGCAGGCTCGGTAGTTCCCAGGTCGACTTCACGCAAAAAAATTAATTGCTACTAGACGAAACTAGTGAATCTCATCTATATTTCCTACTGTTATAGATAACTAATGCTGAACGCTGACTTCGGTGGAATTCCTATAACCAAATAATATACCGATGAAAAATTCAATGACTATTTTCGAATGGATCGATAACGATTTCCATGAAACTCCACGAAGCTCCATTCCCTCCAAAGAGTGCATAGAAAGCGTAGAAAAGCTTTTCTACGGCATTCGCTCGGGAAATTGGTGGACAAATATGGAGCAGAACTTGTCACATTGATCTATGTTACTCTTCAATGGTCGCAATTAGGTTGATTTCTATGATTCGCAGAGGCAAATGTTATACTGCTCTGCCCTGCGAGTGTATCTCAATGTATGCCGGGGCTTATACTCTGAAAGTAATGTTGCGACTAGAACATTGGTATGGCATTGGCACGAGACCGGCGCAAATTTTGCCTCATGGTTCAATATTTTACCGATATTTCCAAGCATTCGACAGGATTGACGGGAATTTTTGTCTTGGATAGTTCAACGATGCCAGCAATCGTTTTGAAACCTTGTTTGAATCGTTAGATTGCCGTAGAACCACATCTAAAAAGTTACGTCAAACTGCTCGAATGTGAAGCCGAAAACCAAATTCCTATAAGCAATAAAGTGGAGTGTGTGCTGAGCTGATTTTGGGACGTTATAAGTATATAACAAAGCGAAGCCTGGTACATCGACGGGAGCCGAACCCAAAGCATTTCCAAAGGGACGACCCAACGGCACTAAATGCAATTTGTGCCTCTGAAATTCAAAAATCCTTATAATATTTCACATAGAATGACTATCTCTTAATGGAAACATATAATATTCGATTTAAATAATGTGTTTGATTGAAGATTCAAGACCCTTCAGAATAGATCATATACAGTAGGTGGCCATTGAATTAGAAACTTTCGCAAAAAATTGTAATTTTTACAATACCGAATATTTTTCTCAATTTCTTTAGTTTCGAAAACAAATCTTTGTATACTAGAATACCATTCATGTACCTGGCTATGTAATGCGTATCATAAAACCTTTTACTCGAGTGTAGGAAGGTAGGTAAAATACCGTTCCTTATGTGTGGTGCATACAGTAGTTTTGTGGACTAAGTTGAACAGTTGGTTTTATGCGGCTGCACTGTTTGCATTAGTTGAACGCGTTGATTTGTATTTAGTGTGTTGTCTTAAATAATTTAATTTAAAAAACAAGAAAAAAATCAAGTGACAAGGAGCGTTTGTGTTGGTCTTTCGTTTGAACATAGTTTTTTGTATAATGGGTCGCAAAAAGGATATAAGCAGTGAAAAAAGGAAGTGATTTCGTCCTTACCAAAGGTGGACTAAAACAACGAGAAATAGCCCAAATAGCGAAGGTTTCTTGTGCCGCGGTGTCCAAAATGCCAAAATCAAAACTGCCGAAGAAAAAGAAAAACTACCCCAAGAACTGACCGAAAAATTATTGCAACAGCATCACATAAAGTACTAAAAAATACTCTCACGGAACAAGGAGTAGAGATATCGGGCAGAACATTACGACGCCGCTTGTACGAAGCAAATTTAAAATGCAGGCGTCCGGTGAAAAACCCGAAATTGACAGCAAAAATGAAGAAGGCTCGATTGCAGTTGGCGAAACAACATAAGAACTACACAGTTGACGATTGGAAAACGGTAGGTTCACCAATTCAGTCGAGCAACAAGTTTTTGTGCCCTTTTAAAAGTTGAAAAAAATTTGAAAATTCAATAAACGTTTAGGTTATCTTCAGTGATGAATGCCGTCTAGAAGCTGTAACGGAATGGATTCTTTATGTCAGAAGAAGACCTTCAGAGAAGTACGAGGAGAAATGTTTGCTGAGAAGAGTCAAGCATCCACCAGCAGTCATGATTTGGAGCTGCATATCAGGGTCCTCTCTATTTTGTTACGGGAACAATGCGGCAAGATCAATACAAACCGTTTTTGGATACTGCTCTCCGATCGCATTTTGAATGTTTGAACATCCAAGAAGCGTCATATACTTTTATGCAAGATGGCGCTCCATGCCTCGCCGCAAAATCCATTAAAAAGTATCTAGCGGAGCATGAAATTCCCTTACTTCCCTGGTGTGGGAACTCACCGGACTTAAACCCAATAGAGAACTGTTGATCTATGCTAAAAAACGAAAGTTTATAGCTTTTCAAATCCAACAGTTGAAGTATTGAAAAAGAGAATCGAAGATATCTGGAGAAATGACAATGATATTGAATCCATGATTCAAAAATGCATTGAAAGTATGCCCGACCGTTTAAAAGCAGTAATCAAAGCTAAGGGGGGAGTTACAAAATATTAATTATAATGACGTATTTTGTACGAACATGGTATAAACTATCAATAAATATAAATATTTAAGCTCAAGTACTTCTTTTTAATGTAAAATGAACCAAAGTATTGAAATTTCACAAAGTTTCTAATTCAATGGCCACCTATTGTAGACTGACCGTTTCTTGATTGGAGCATTTAATGTTTGAAAAAAGAAATCTCCCCTGTCTTATTGATAAGAGTGGCTGGTTTCTTTCATGCTTTGGCACGGAATATAGAGTTAGCACATTTCATTGCTGTCAATTTTGCAACAAACAAAATGTGTGCCGCGGACGCATTACATTACGAAACTGTGTACACACCACAAAGGGTCAAAAATGGCATACAAACTTGCAACTAAGTACATGCAGAAGTCGAAGGCATTCATTTGCAAAGGGGTTCGGCGAAATAAAGCAACTAGAAATGTTGATGATTTCACAGAACTCAGTTCAAAAGTAACATCAAATCTGGAAAAAAATGTCATTGACAAGTTTTCACGGAATCTCCTTCTGACCTTGCGTCAAGGAGCAGCAAAATTGAATCAAAAGAGTCACGATGTGTTGCACGAGACCATATGAACCCAGCATCGTGCTCATAACATTGAATATCGCCCTACAATGAAGAAACTTGGGAAAAGGTTAGGAGAATGGCATATAGAAGAGAGACCCGCGTCGGCGAAGGAAAATATCGATCAAGATTGGAACAACGTTATTTTTACGCATGAAGCTTCTGTTTGGGGTTATTTTACCTGATCACTTGCTTGGTCTTACCCCACCAACAGATTGTTGCAACGGACCGTCAAACATCCGGTGAAGGTGCATCTTTGGAGATGTTTATCAAAACATGGTTTTGGTGAATTGCACTTGTTTAACTGTAACCTTAAGGGGTTACATAGGTCTTGTATTTTCAAAAAAAGATCGAATTTTTTTTTATTTCATATAAAAGTTTGGTACTTTAAGAGTATGCACACCAACTTTGAAGTAAATTCGAGCAATATTACCGGACTTATAGAGATTTGAATACCGCGTGGTTGGTACGTGCGCTCTGCGTTACCTAGCGTATTATACGCATGCGGCGCGGTACTACCGCGTAAAATCAGCTCCTTTCTTTTCAAACATCACAACATCAAACGGATGCTCTGAACATCGGGAATGAGGCGAACGAATAACTGTATCGACTCGATGTAAGTCGCTAAAAATAATTCATTGAATCGCGGTAAAAAAAAACTTTAAACGCGTTTTTTTCGAAACTTTGTTTTTCCGTGCGGTAGGCACGATTTCTCAAGGACGAATTGATCGATTTTGCTGTAACTTTGCACACTTCCTCTTTATAGTATTGACTCGTGCTTGATCGAAGGGATTTTCATTCGGTCGACTCGTTTTTGTTTTATACGAAAAAAAAATGTTTAAAAAATATGAGACGAAAATTCATTCAAATCCATTTCAAAACTTTAAATTTCATTTTTTTTTCAATTCCTTCGTTCAAGCACGAGCCACGGGCATAAACTATAAAAAAAATTGAATTTTTGATTTGAGATGAACCTGCACCGAAATATTCTTCTTACCGCAAAAAAAGGTTGGACGAGTAAAACTGCAGGAAAATTGACAATTTTCAACGTTTTTAGTTGAAATTTTTTTTAAAACTTTTTGGAATAATAAACTTTCATGTGTGTAAATTTTAAATAAGATAGACTTCTGGTTTTCAGAATACAACTTTTTGAAAAAGTTTTTTTTTTTTTTGCTTCAAGACCTATGTAACCCCTTAATGCTGAAAAGACACAAGAAATTTCTGTTACCGACTGCTCCATTAAGAGGATAACGACCCCAAACATCCCAGTAAGTTGTGCACTTAATAGAAAGAGCAGTCTGGCATCGATTCGCTCGTTTGGCCCTCGCAGTCTCACGATGCGAGTCCGATAGAGAAATTGTGAGCGTTCATTAAGCACAAACTGGTTTGGAAGCAAAGTCTTCAATTTGAAACAGCTATCTTCAGAAATTCGACGCTTTTGGAAGTTTCTGTCGCGGGAATATGCTACAGTTTTGGTTATATCTCGGAGACGCTAGGCAATTTTTGACTCTATTGGCGACTGGACGAAGCATTTATGTAATTGAACTTTGGTTCAGATTACGGAAATTGTAATTATGTACAAGACATAAAATTTTTAAAAAAATTATGCTTTTCATGCTCTTACTTAACAGACTGTATATGTGACGACGGGCTCTGATAACAAACTGATATTTCATATGTGACGGCCCGTAGCGAACGAGTTAAACATTAGGTCAGTTGAAAATTTGAGATTTCTCAGAATACTAAATGTTGCAATGATTCTGTCTTGATTGGAACACTTACTATTTGAATTGAATTGCCTGCGATAAAAAGTGCTCCTCCCCGGAAAAAATATGTCAGTTACATGAATTCTCCAATTTAATTTTCCGACTAACACACGATTTGTGTACGCGAGTCACATTCTTTCAGATGCATCGCTGCGAATCTTCGGCCAATAGTGTATGCGTGTAATTAGTCAGATCACGAAAGTTATGTAGTAAGTATGTACGAGGTGTGTTCAAAAAATAACGGGAATTTTCGTTATGTGAAAAAAATATTTATTTATTTGTCTACATTAATATTGTCGCCTTCAAAATAGTTCCCATTCGATATTATGCATTTGTGCCAGCGCTTCTTCCAATCGTCGAAACACTTCTCAAAGTCGATTTTTGAGATAGCCTTTTGCTCTTTCAGCCATTTGCTTTTAATGTCATCTATGCTTGTAAAACGACGGCCCTTTAAGGTTCTCTTTATTTTTGGAAATAGGAAAAAGTCACACGGTGCCATGTCTGGCGAATATGGAGGCTGCGGCATCATTACAGTATTGTTTTCAGCCAAGAATTGACGAACAAGCAACGAAGTGTGAGCAGGTGCATTATCGTGGTGCAAAAGCCACGAATTGTTTTTCCACAAATGCGGGCGTTTTTCGGATTGCTTCACGCAAATGGCGTTGAACTTGTAGGTAGTAATCCTTATTGATCGTTTGACCTTGTGGCAAGAATTCATGATGCACTATTCCTTTAAAATCGAAGAACACAGTAAGCATAACCTTCACGTTCGAACATACTTGTCGAGCCTTTTTCGGTCTTGGCGAGCCAGGATGCTTCCATTGAGACGATTGAGCCTTTGTTTCAACGTCATATCCGTAAACCCATGTTTCGTCACTTGTTATAACACGTTTCAATAATTCTGCATCGTCGTTCACTTCATTAAGTGACTCCTGAGCAACTTCCATTCGCCGCTGTTTTTGTTCAAAATTCAACAATTTTGGAACAAATTTTGCTGCCACGCGTTTCATACCCAAAACATTTGAAAAAATTTCATGACATGAGCCAATCGACATGCCAATATCATCAGCGACTTCTCTGATTGTGATTCGGCGATCATTCATAACCACTGCTTTCACTTTTTCCACGTTTTCATCGGTTGTTGATGTGCTGGGGCGTTCATCATCTTCAACGTCTTCACGGCCATCTTGGAAACGCTTATACCACTCCTAAACTCTTGTTTTACTCATAACAGACTCACCATAGGCCTTTTTTAACATTTCACACGCTTTGTTACGCTTTATTTCATTTTTTACACAAAATTTGATACAAATTCTTTGATCCATTTCTTTTAACAAACGAAAATCGCCGAGCTCTTAAAAACACGTCTAACCTTAGCGGCTACCACAGACATTTGACAATTAGACTCTCCAAACCCGCGAAACTTTGAAATTCCCGTTATTTTTTGAACACCCTTCGTATTTAATGGAACAGAAAAGGACGGAAGAAGTTTATTTTCAGGCTCAGTTCCTTTACTCCCAGTCTTGTCACTAACCCCAAATTTTTATTTCAAAATAGCAAAATTGAAGATAATAACGAAATCATACTTTTGCGAACAAAAAAAAACTGATGCAATCGCGACGGAGACATTTTTTCTTAGTAATATAGAAATTTCGTTATTGTGAAATGAAAAATATCATTGAAATCACAGGCAAGGCAAAAAATTCTGCTTGAGTGAATGAAATCACATCAAGTCGGATCCCTTGTAGTCATTTCAACAAATTTTCACTAATACGGCAGGCGGTTCCAGATAATGTGTTGCGGCTCTTTGAATTTCTTCGTAAAAGATTTACAATTCATCGAAATTCTTTTAAACGACTTCTATAATAAAACGACTTCCCGGATAAAGCGACGAAATAAATGTATAACGTCCTTTAAAATTTGGACATTTTTAATAAGTAATTTTCATTTATGATGGTTTCAGTAGTACCAAAAACTTTAGACATAGCATCATATTTCTGTAAACTTCTGTATAAAATCAGAAAAAATGAATACAACGACGTCGATTGCACCATTCCTATATTTTGCTCTCAAACTGTAAGTTATAGACAATACTACTCCTGCCTTGCACTTAAACAACAAATACTAAAAATAGTTTGTTATACAATAGAAAAAAGGTTGTCAATGATTTTTAAAAAAATTATTACTTATATTCTTAATTATAATTGATTGATGCCAATTCGCGTGGTGTAACAGAAGCAACCTCTAATTTTTTGAAATGATTTTTTTTGGTAATGAAATTCAAAAATATTTCTCTTAAAAAAAGGATTTAGGTTTCAGACTATCGATCACTTAATTGAAATAATTTCAGACCTCAGTTAAAACTTGAGCCAGCCTTCATAGTTAACATAAAGTTTTAAAACATGTATCATGCGAATTTTAGATATATCAAACAACGAGATGATTTTCTTATATTTCTGTACGTGCATCTTTCTACTTAGTAGTTGTTTCCCTTTCGCTC
Source organism: Oxycera nigricornis (assembly GCA_963942545.1). Classification (NCBI taxonomy): domain Eukaryota; kingdom Metazoa; phylum Arthropoda; class Insecta; order Diptera; family Stratiomyidae; genus Oxycera; species Oxycera nigricornis. Next base: position 79,358,180 of record OZ012662.1, read on the forward strand.
AACACTAACAAACACATTGAAATAGCGCCTAAATAGTCAGCCATCCGGTATAATCAATGAAATCACAAACGGCATTTTAAATTACTCATATTATTGCGTTCGTAACTGATCACTTTGGACGAATAAATAAAACTGGTTCATCTTTAAAATAATCTTCAGAAGAAAAGTATTGCTGTGGCAATATTATCTCAATGACTAACTTTTAAAAAATTATGTTTATAGGCAATTCTATTACCTTTCAGAGCGTTTTGATTCTACGATGAATAAAACAGGAAATATACATCAAATGGCATCCATTTTGATGCAGGCCGCATAGCAAAACAAGTTAAAGCTCCAACGTTAAATTCTTAGGGGTTTGTCGCCTAATAACCAAAGAAATGAGGCACAAAATTATACCTCAAATCAACCAAATTCGACAGTAATCGCTTTCATGGACCAGATATTCAAATAACTGCATCCAATTCAAACTCGTAAGTCAACTCGTAGTCAACAGTCCAACTAAATACAAATGAATAATATGAAAGGACGTACTTCATGTTAAGATCGAACTAAAAATAAACGTATCAATCGAAACGTGTCCTTACCTTCTTGCAATAGTTTAGCAAATCGATTTTATCTCTGGGACACGATGAGATTGCTGGTTTAACCTTAAGATTTGTTATCCACTTTCCATCTTCTGATAAGTGTTGTGGGTAATATGCTTGGTTGGCCTCGCATAATACTGCAATTTGAGGCTCCCATCGCAGCGATGATGCCTTTAAATAGAAAAAAAATCAATGCTGATTGTAGTTTGAATTCAATGTGAATACATGTACATAAGAATTTATTTAAGTTCATTTTAAAACCTTGGTTTGTCATGATGATAATGTGTATTATATTTTTATTTTCAATAGTTTTTGCACAATAGAAACCACTACAGTCATTCTTGGAAAATCATTTATTTAAAAGATTCTTGAACTATCTTTTTTATTCCATAAATTTTGTGCAAAAATGCGTTTTACAGAGATGACAACGAACATAATTATGTAAAAGCATTAATGAACATCACAAACATATTTTTCATCAGAAAATATCTGTCATGAGTAAATGACCCGAAAAATGTAATTAAAAATACCAATAGCTACCGCCAATATTCTCGTTCTATTTTGTTCGGTGTATTCTTGACGTTAGGTCTTTGAAACCGATACACTCCATTTAAAATAAGGTTTAGATTTTAACCTGTCATTTTTCCGAAGTACATTTCCAGGTGTTTTCTACAAAAAAATATACTTGTTTTTCAAAACGACGGTTTTATGGTGTGCAGTGAAGTGGACAACGTGACTAAAGGGGTTAAAATAATGTTCGATTTTATAAACTTAACTGAAACTCAATCGCAAGCCTGAAATCAGAAATTAATCCGAGACATAGCAATTCCGCCCTCCTAATATATCATCAAGCAAATTCCAGGCAAAATACAGAAACGTTTGCCTTTCAGTAAGGCAATTTAGGGGCGTGTACTGATAATAACAATACTATCGCACAATACTACCCCGTACGGCAAAGAAATATTCCAAGACGTTTAATCAACTGGAAAGGAATCAATGAAAATACAAATATCAATATGTATAAACCACACACGAAGAAAGGCGCAAATTGAGCAACATATTAAAATTGGAAATTCATCAGCAATGGTGGTCGGTTCGTCATCCCAAATTGAGCTTGGACGCTTCAAATCATTGACTCCAGCATTTTCCATTGTGGCCCTAGAATTTTCATCCACATGGCCTGCACAATTTCGCCAGGATTAATACTGATAGTTCGTCAAAAAGTTCATAAAAATCATGTTACAATTCATGTTAATACGCCGATCGATCACTTTCTTTTAGTTGCCGCATTTTTTACCAAGATGAGCACCAAGATATAGGAATGAGTCACTATTTTAAATGATTTTTCTTCTTCAAAATTTAAACATTAAAATAAAAACATGTTCTGTGAAAACTACTGAAAATCTGCTCAAACTATTCAAACATTAATAAGCTTCGATTGACTTAAAAACACTGTCTTTAGAATAGATATCAGGTAATATCATTCGTATGAATCGTTTTTACATTGTGACTTTTAATGATTTTTTTGTTTTTATATAATTTTTTTGTAGTCATAAAAAAAGTGTTCAGAGCATATTAATTTTATAAACATTAGTTACTGTTCTGCAAATCCAGTTAAAAGTTTATTGTTTTTGAAAAAAGCCTATTTTTTGCACTTTTTTATTAAGTTAAAAACGCCTCCAACATTTTTTCTAAAAATGTGGTAGAATCACATGAATGCTAATATCCGTCGATTGACACCTTAACGTTGCACATCTTATATTTGGGTCGCGAGATATAGAGATATGCATGACAGAAATGACCTTGAAGGGGTCAAAACAACAAAAGCTCTTGAAACTGTAAAGGCGCTTCGATTGACACCGTCGATACGACTTTGTTTACGTGAGGTATGCTCATAGAAAAAAACTGTCGGCGAACGTACATACACACACAGACTTTTTTCTAAAAACACTTTAAATATACTCTAAAGACCTCAAAACGTAAAGATATGTCGAAAATTTCAATTTAGATTTTCGAGGTGATTACAAGAACATCTCATATACTTGGAAGTTAAATATGTAGTTGTATATAAACTGAAAAACTGTTGTCTTTGATAATTTGAGAGAAACAACTTAAGTTGACTCAGACTACTCATCAAGGAAAAATAAGTACTCACAAGTGGCAAATCAACCGATAACAAATAATTTCGAGTCGCATTTATCGTAAGATCTTCATTTAAGCATCTTATCACCTATTTCAAACCAATGAGTGAAAGTGTATGTGTGAGCTGAATTTAAATAAAAAAAATCAATGTCCGCTTGTATCACCTGTAACTCTCGCATCAGAACATTAATTGACAAACCTGGATATCTCCTAATGGTCGAACCTTCAGCCAAATAGAACATTAGTCCAGTCAAAGCGTCAGAATTTTGACGTAAACCGTGCAACCGACAAGTAACACGGAAAAAAATCATTTTAGGACCAGATAAACGAGTGTTAAATCTCCTTTCGAGACACAATAACTTCCGCCACGGTACAGTGATCTAAACAAGCAATACCGCAAACGTTTAGTTATGAAACTGTCTAAAAGTTACTTCCGAACGAATTTCGCGGTAATAGGGAAAACAAAGAAGTTGTGGCGCGCGAAAAATGATCCCCCCTTTTCAACGTCGTTTTTGGCGTGTAACTCTTTTAATATTGACAGCATGTGAAAATTATGTATCCACATCTTACTGCAAATCAAATTTTACACAAGTTTGTCATATTAAACTTTTTTGTGGGAGCGGTGCTTTCCAAGATATGGGGCCGTCCCACTTTTTTTGTTCTCAAGATGGCGCCAAGGGGATTGAAGCTGCAACCCCAGAAACTTCAATTTAAGCTCACATAAAGGCACAGTACTCATTGCAATTGAAAATTTTCTGCCTACTAAAATGCTTCGTGAGTTTTGCAATGGGAGGTTCGCCATCAAAAGCCGATTATTTGGCCTAAAAATGCGTTTTTCATGCGACTTTCTCCCCTTTGGGATGGAATTACTCTCGTAAGTGTACAGTGATTGTAACAATCAATACCGCAAACGATTTGTGACAAAATTGTCTTAGAAAACTAACGTGTTTCGCGTTAAACGTGAAGTTAAAAAAGTTATGGCGGCCGAAAGTTGTTCCCCCCTTTTTGGATGTGGTTTTTGACTCGAATTTTTTTTTATTATTGACACCACGTAAAAGTGATGTATGGACGACTTGCTAATAATTATATTCTACGCAAGTTTGCTATACACAACTTTCTTGTGGAAGCCACGGTTTCGGAGATATGGGGGTGTCCCACTTTCTTTTGTGTTTAAGATGGAGCCCAGAGGCCATCAGCTGCGACCCTAGGAAATTGAACTTAAACTAACTACACCATTGCCCACCCATTGCAGTAAAAATTTCTCTGCTTATTGAGAATGCTCGGTCAAACTCACAATTGACTGGACTACATTTCGTTATTCAAAAAAGGCTGCTGACAATATCTTCGATGCAAGATCATATCGGGGTGATAGCTTCGGTTCAGACCATTATCTCGTTAGGGGAAATGAGTAGGACAAGTACATACAAAACAATGCTGGCAAATCACTTTGGTAATACATTTGCAGCATTCCCAAATTCGTTATTCGAATGAATTTTGTCGCAGTTTAAAGGCAATGTAACATCGATAGCGGAGAAAACTGCAAGACGACAAACTGGTGTTAAACGAGACGATTGGCGAAGAATATGACGAGGATATTAAAAAACGAAAACGAAGCTTATATACAAGAACTACCAACGCAAATTACGGCGATTTGCTAAGAAAACAGTCGAGCGCATATTAAGGAAATACAATAACGAGATTAAAGAATTAGTGACGACATGAGCAGGAATTAAACAAGGAGCGGATATACTGTAATGAAACGATTCAGACAAGTCTATACACAAAGTAGTCTATGCAGGGACAAGGAGGAAACTTAGGCGATATCAAAATTAGATGCACTCAATATTTTTGTGAGCTACCAAATAAATCCATCACCAGGACCTATTTTCTTGTCGGTAGCCAATCTAGAAGATATTAATCTGAAAGACACATTTTTGACTCGCGGAAAATGCGCATTCTTTCGCTCACTATAGAATACATCTCGTACTCGATTTATCTAAGAATACAGGATTATGTGGCGAATCAAATTGGCTAATAAAACTAATTCTCCGATTTTCGAAATAATCACTATCATTAAATGGCATAGTAAAAATAAAAGGCACCTGTATAAACTAACCACTAGTGTATACTGATACGGTACGTGGATGCAGATAAAATTATCGATTTTGAATGCAGCGCTCTAAGCTCTTGGCTGAACTAGACTGACGACCTTAATACAAAAACAATTTTCCAAGTTAACACTTTATACGTCATGTGAAAAAAATGGATGCAGGTATGCTTCGTAAAGAACACATTAAGGATCGGATATGGATGGAAGAAATCAATTGACGCAAAAATTGCATTCGACGCTTTCTACATAAAGTACACGGAAGATAAGCCAAGAAAACTGGAGGCTATGTACAATTTGACTTGCTTAATATTAGAATATTTTTAACCCAGGTCATACAGAAAGGCGTTAAAAGTTTGATAGCACTTATGCAAACTTAGTATTAAGTTAAAAATCAAGCTTTTGTGATGGCTTTGTCAGTGAAAAAACGGTTGAAAACTGTTTTTTTATCTCGACACCAAATACTTCAATTCGGACAGATTGCCAATGATAATGTTGGTTCAGTTGGCGTCTAACCGCAGAGCAAAAACTGTTGCGTAAAAAATGTATTTCACATGTAATATAGTTTTTAAAAAGGAATATTAAGGGAACATATATATCAGTGGCGAGGGGTGAAAAATTACTGTGGGTGAGTCGCTTACAATTTGAGAGACATGGACCCTTCACAGACAAATCAGTATATTATGAGCATATAGAGAAATACTACCGTAATCATTCTTTCTATTGCATACATTTTAAATTATTGATGAATTCGAGACTCGGAAAGCTTTGCTGCAACTCTTACAGATGTTGATCGCTTTGCTGGTTATTATGTAACTATGAGGATGTGTAGAATGAAGAGAATGGAGTATGATGGAATAAACACTGAAATCAAGTGGAACGATTGTGGATCTTTACAGTGATGCATGCAAGTAAATAAACACTTCATACCCTTATAAAACTGAAGTGTTAGACATTTTTGGAACATATTTGGAAAGGGAAGCCGATGGGAATCGGCTTATATGAACGCCTCGCCTCTGATATATATGTATATATATATATATATATTAAAAGTAATCAAAAGTTGCGTAGTCATTACAATCGATAAAAACTAAATTCGTTTCCATGTTTTGATGTACGATAAATGACAGTTTTATGTATGATTTCTTTTTTTGCATAATTGCAGAAGTCACACTCGTTAAAAAACTCAAAACTCAATATTTTTAGGGTTTGTTTTTACTCTCTAATTTTTGTGCATTGTGTGTGTTACACTTCAAATATAATTTCACTTTTCAAATAAAAACAAACCTGAGGGAATTTCAGCATTTTGTTCCTGAAGTTTCAATATCTGGTTTATCGGAATTGACTATCAAAAGGAATAATTTTCTAGATAATTTTCTAGATTACAGAATAATAACCGAATCACATATCAATTAATTAGCCTTTGTTGTCCGATCTATTTACAGGAGGCCTCCCTACTTGAAACAATAATTGCTGCTACTCAGACAACTCTAGATTACTTTATCTACCTTTCATCCAATGCCATTTTCATCTGGCTTAACATATTCACCAAAATAAATTATGAATATTAAGATGTACTCGCATTAGAGTCTATCTTGATCCCTGGCTATGACAAGAAACTAGAAGCAATTAATTACTTGCAGTACACAGTCTTACAAGGACAGAAACCACCATTTCCTATTCACGACTCAGCATAAAAATTGCCCGCTTATAATCATTCCGAATGACTCATATGCTACGCGATTCGTGACAAATGTGTAAAGCAAGTCATTTGAATTGTGTCATCCGATTTCTTAAATAAAATGAAATATTTTACTACAGCACAAAATAAGAAACTCACAAGTACAGATAAATTTAATTACTAAATTTACCCAAATTGCATATTTAAGATTCGGGGTTAAATAAAACTAGTTTCAGTCATCACCCCCTGCCCGGAATAGCCACGAACTACTTTCCGGGCAGGGGTTTCAGCTTATCTTCGATTATCTGGATCGGTGATGAAAAAACTGAAACGTCCACTACCTAACGTGATTTTAATCGCAAAACACGCGTTGCTTAAAGGAGGTACCACATCTTTGTTGAAATGTTTAAAATAAAATGTTGCTATGGCTTAGCGACTAGATTGTCAAGGACATTTCCCCTGTATATGGGACGTGAGGTCGACAACCGCAGAGCTTAGCAAGAGAATGAATAGCAAGACACTCACATACTCTCCGTCCATTTTTTCGGGTACGTGAGGGTAATAGATATCTATCTCCCTGTCTCTAAGAAGATACTCAACAAGGACACCAATCTTACTGAATGAATTTCCTTGCATTGTTAACTTCGTTTTAACTCACATTTGTCTCCAAGGCTTATTGAGAACAAGTTCCTAGTAATTCTCCCCTTTGAACTGACTTGGAGCGTAGCATGCTCGCAGGATGAGCAGCGTGTATAAATAACACTGACAGGATTCACTCACAGATCCACATAAAGATTCGGATTTATGTGACTTACCTATAATTAAATTTAAATGCTACAGTCATCTAAGGCAAATTCTGAATTAGCCTGAATTACACAACCCTTGATCGAAGCGTGATCTCGAATCAGTGATTCAGGTCCTCCCGACCAAGAAAACCAGTTTACACGGGATAGACCGTTGAAGTAAACAGTGATGAAAGTTGGCGCAACACTATCTAATACAATTGATCCCTTACTCTCATGTTTACACTCCTCACCCACGTTGTAGCTGGCACGCTGCCACGCCTACTGAATGAATTTCTTCATTTGATTCAAACTAGAATGCAAGCACAATAAGCAGGTCTATTGAATCTCCACCTCAAACTTAACACCCAAATTATACTGAGAATCAGTCCCCACTGTCGGTTGGTTTTTAATTTACACTCAAACTAGAATGCAAGCTTGTGAGGATCGATCCATTGAAACTCCATTCTAGAATTAAACACCTAAATTGTACTGAGATTCAGTCCTCAAACGTTCCTCCCCAGTTTTCACTAACTTGGAACAGGCAGTACACGTCTACAAGATGAGCTCCGCACGTATTCTGGTAGGATTTTACACACAAGTACAGAATGTACCTAGTATTTTATGTAGAGACCAACCTGGAAAAAGTCTAACTCCACGGTCCCCCATAGGACAAAGAGCAGCAACCAGGCGACAAAGTGACGCCCCCCCCCCCCCCCCACTCAACAAGTACTCTTTAAGGTATCCGATCTTCTAAATATTGATTGTTACAGATGCAAATCAAATAGAACGAATGTATCTCTTTCATGTAATTTATTGCATTTTTTATTGAATTAACAAACGCGTGTGTTTATTAAGAAATTTATCAAATCATGCAAATGATGATAAGCTTTGTTCACAACACAACCACATCATAAGAGTAAATGAAATTAGGTAATATTATTTGTATCAATGTCTTATTTAGTATAACTATTAATGGTTAATTATTTTCATATTTGGACCTTTTTTCAATAATAAAATATATGATGCAGCATATGATTTTTAAAAACATTGATTGATCCACCACGGTGTGGTGGTAGCATGGAACCGGTTTGGTTGGGAATGAGAGGTTGGTTGAGTGTCGTTCGTTGGAAGACGACGTGTCCGAGCTGAACTCCGAACAACCGTTTTCTAACCGAAGCCCCGGTTACCTGCGATAGATCTTGAAAGTATCTCGCGATATCTTCCGCGCCCCCATGTAAGCTGCCCGATCTGAAATCGCATGCAGGTCCAATCAGAGTGTCGAAGATCTTGCATTTCGGAGTGCTAACGCGGGTGTCGGGTCAGAAGAGCCGCGAAGCGTAGGGATGGTTCGAAATTAGCGGAGCCGTTCCACGGAACCTAATACGCACTCGGAACGGTTCCAACGTGAATCACATATTGGCTCCGGAGCGTTTTCTCCATAATTCATATAGACTGGAACTGGAGCCGGAACCGAAACTGGAGCCGGTACCGAAACTGGAGCCGAAACCGATACTGATAGCTCCAGAACGATGACTTGCCTTCCATATGTTATGTTGTCAACAGCAGGGCGTTTTGGTCATTTAAACAAATCAGAAGTCTCGGAACTTCTGGTTCTGATAATTTCCGATTGCGATAATGTTTAAGCGAATGAAAAGAAGTTATTTGTGGGTGTATTTTGAAGAAGAGGGCCCTGACTTTGCTAAGTGTAAGCTTTGTTCCACAAAAGTGTCATTTAAAAGTACAATTTCCAATTTGGGAAGGCACATGAAAAGGCTCCATCCTACTATAGACCTGACCGTATTAAACGAGTCTGAGAAGCAAAAAAAAACAAGACTAAAGAAACCGAGGGTGAAATAAACATGACGGTAAGCACTAGTTCTAGTTCAGCTTCTGGGCAATGTGAGCAATCGCTTCCTGTCATTCGCCCCTTGGCCCCACAGTGTTCGATAGCTCCGACTGCAAAAATTTTATATCTACCCGCTCAGTCACAATCACGAATATCATCGTTTCTAACAACAAAAATTACTCCAAACGGCTCCGAGTTTCAACTTGGAGCCGTTTGGAGCTGGAACGCTTAAGGGAATCTAATACGCTGGTGGAGCTGGAACGGTTGGAGCTAATACGATATTTTGTCGTTCCATAACATCCCTAGCGAAGCGTCTTGCTGTCTTCGGGGGCTTGTCGAGGACGACTTGTGACCAGGACATTTAGCGGCGCCTGATGAAAAGCCGTGACTCCAATTTTGTCGCCAAAGTACTTTTCCCAATACGCAATTGGGCCGAATCACGTGGTGTGAGGGAGACCGTTTTGGGTACCGTTCTTCTGGAGCGGATCTTTGCAACGGAGCACGTGCCAACTGTTTGAATATGAAAGGGAGGACGGCACATGGAGGTCTGGCCCCGCCGCTAACCATGTTTCTAAATCTTTGATGGCCAAACCACGAGGCACCCAACTCTAGGAGTCCAGAATGCATAGGTTATGTAAGTCACAATCAATGCTGTTTTATTTTTGTATGTATTTTCCGGGCCGTCAATTCAGGCAGAGAGTGATTTCGAATTTGTTAACTTGAGTGCCGCGTGACTGCTAGCACTGTATTTTGGTCCAAACTGACCTCGTTTATTATATTTCGATACTGACTTGTTTCCGTTTCATCTACATACATTCTTTTATTTCATGAAGTGAAAAAGCTTCGAATGTGTGAAAAAAATTAAGGGAGCAAACTAGAAAGTAAACGGAAAGGTAAATGCGAATACTACTATCGAAAATCATTTGATTGGTTTGCACTTGTGAATCGAATAAGAAATTGTTGTTAAGTAAGACGACTTCAAATCGATTGTATTCGAAATTTAATTTTTTTTATACAAATAATGTATTTCCTAGATTTAACGAAAACACTTTAATGATTTGCATTTTGAGTTTGATAATCTTAGGCTTTTGTACCAGTATGTGAAACTGATCATAACATGAAATCAAGACTCTAAAATTTAAAGAGCAAAGTATTTATTTGGATCCACAAAATTAATATTTTATACATCATACAGTAAGATTTTTTTTATATTTTAGATTAGCTCAACGTTTTGAAATTGTAGAATAAAAACAAGAAAAAGAGAAAAATCTGAATAGGAAATATTAATATATACTTCTTTATCGAAAAAAAAGAATTTAAAAAAATAAAGGTACTGTAACGAGAGTTCCAGCAATTTTTCTACCTCTTCGTTTGGGGACCTAGGAACTCGGCAGAGGTAAGTATACTAGGGGCTCAGCACGCTACACATGCCTACCTGACAAGCGCTAAACTAAGACAGGGAGGGCCCGGACATTAACATCGATGTTCGGCGCGCCTCCGGTGACGTCTCCTTCCCTCGAGCAGTGACTCAGCCGCCCGAGAGTTAGTTTGCTCGCGCGGTTTCTCTTTCGCTCGTTTTCCGTCGGTTTTCTTCGGGTCTTTCGCTGGTAACGTAGATGGTAATTTATATCTCGGGTTGGCGTTGCATTCGCGGTTGTTTTTCAATGCGCGCGCGAGAATAATCTTAAAATAAAGTAGGAGGTCGAGCCTCAGAAAGCTTCGTTGGTTTACTTTAAGTCTGTTTGGACTATTTTTGTCGAACATGTCAATCGGGCAATTTAGCTGGCTGAATCTCTCAAAAATGAAATTCGGGACTTGGCCTAGGCAACCGTACCCACAGAACAGCCGAACAGAGCTGACCTGCCAGCAGCCATCGCCGTCTCGCCAAGTAGAGGCCGAACCCAATTCGTCTACACGACCGACGGGTTCGTTGCCTCGTCCCAGGGCTTCATGTCTAATGGGGCCAACGAGACGAGAGTCTCGTTGCCTTGCATTTTCGTAGCGACTTCGTTCGTGCAATACATTTCTCATTACAAAAGTGCTAATTTAATTTTACAAAATTTGTTTTTTAAGTCGATTTCTCTGAATTTTTTTATTGAAGGATAAAACGGCTGTATTACATTTAATGAAATTTTGACTGATTGAAAGGTGAACACACCTCCATTGACTCTTCAATTACGTTAATACATCGTTTTGTTTGTGAGATATCATGCGTGATAAAAACGATATGTTGGATGTGTCAAAACAAACTTGGAACCGAATTTTACCAAAGTCTTATTAGCTTAACTCATCGCTAAGACACTTCGATTAACATTTCAGCGAAGTCGATACTACGTTGCTTTCGTGAGATATTTTTCTAGAACGAAATGACCCCGAACGTACGCACACACACACAAATACTTTTACATTACTCCTAAAACCATAAAACGTAAACATATGTTAGAAATCTAGATTTTGATTTTCGTTCCAATTACAATAACTTCCCTATGTACTGGGAAGTTAAAAGGGACAAACATATACATGATAGTAAATTAAATTTATTTCTAGACCATTGCATTTCTAACTTTTCAGTTTGATTAAAATATTTTTAAAAAAATTGTATCTGATTTTAAATTACAATAAACATGTACACAACTCAGTTCATTTTGACTTGACACCCTTATAGACTCCTGTCGATTCATATGCATCCTAGGATCACCGTTCACCGTTCGTATATATTTCTTTATGTGTTTAATCTTGAAAATGTTAAGCCAGTCTTACAAGAAAATTTCATAGCAAAATAAAGACATTCATTCTAATAATCGGATCGAAAGGGTTAATATATGATCTTGTCAGCATCTCGCATCAAAAAAATTCTGCAATATTAGTCGTACGAAAGTAGGCATCTGGTACCGCAAACGAATCTCCATGGAATTGAACATTGGAATCGTTATCATATGGCAGCTATGACGAAAAAAAACTACGCCTACAAACTCTTATCGAGAAACAAGCCAGGTATGGTTGATAATCCATGTAACGTTGCAACTCGAATTGTAAATGAAAAGTGGACATTGCTATATCTCAATATTTGAAATTTAGATTTGAAATCCATCAGCTTATGAGCGAAGAAAGAAGGTCATGTGCTGAACGCAATAGTTTTTTTTCTCTGGACACAAAATAATAGGCATGCAAATATCAATCAGTTTGGTCTATCGTCGTAGTGAGTTTACGAGGAACGAGCGAACTATTGACTTGGCTACCATTTTAAATGAAGAAACCTTTAATGGATTACACTACAGTAGAGAGCGAAAATTATTTTGCGATTTTTTTTTGAAGTGGAAGGAAAATTCATAGGGTTATTTTTTTAATGATGTCATTAAGCATGTTTTGAAGTTTAAGAAAAAAATATGTTTATTCAAAAATATTACAAAATGGCAGCCCAATAGTCATTTTGCGAAACAGTTTTTTTTGGAGGGGCTCCGCGGCACCCAGTAGAAATGCTCCTAAAATTAATGTGGAACGAAACGAAATTTTTTTTCCTAAACTACATTAGTATAGCTAGAAAAACACGTAAGGGATTTAGAAAATATTCATTCTTGTTGAATAGACGAACATTTGAAAAAAAAATTTCTACCAAAATAAAGGGGACTTATTTGTACCTAAAAAACCGAAATATTAACTTTTCGAAAATCGGCTACGTATTCCTATGCGGAATGTTGTTTTCAAGATGTGATATTATTTTGGAGTGAAAAAGTAGAAAATTGATTTAGTTATGCTGCGTGCCGATTTGAATAAACGTGTTTCGAGGAAAACGCGTTTAAAGTTTTGAATTTACTTTACGTTTTCTCTCAACATCAAAGGACGTTGTACTAACGTACTTTGTGTTCAACATGCTTGAAAATGTTTCTAAGAACATCTATTAGTGTATTAGAGAAGTTAGAAATCGAATGGTAAGACATAATGCTGTACTCGACGAGCAGGTGTCGTATTTACCGCAGGTAGTCGTTTCGGAGCAGTCGAGAAAAAGTTCGAAATTTCAATGAAAACGATTTCTGCCAGGTATTAAACCGTTTGTCACTTATTCTAAAGGGTTCAAAGGATTTTTTTTAGCCAATAAATAAAAAATCGACTCTTGGAAATTTCTATTGTGGTGTAACCCCTTAAACAGCGCAATAAATACTTAAGAAAATAAAAAAACCGTTTAAACGCACGGTAATTTTTGTTTTCTAAGTTACAAAGAATATTGAGATGTTGTACACTACATCTTTCAATAGATCAAAATGTATTAAAACAGTTTCCATTCAACAAACTAATCTTCAAATAAGCTGTTTTAAATTCTAACAGCTACTTCATCCGACAATTCACAACTAGAAAGTTATTGAAATTACAATAGCATTTAGTTGTTATCGCGATATTTACCGCAATGATGAATCAGCGGAAAGTAGTGAAATTATTTAATATAATGAATTACGAAAACCAGAAAATATTGCCAGTTTTTATCTAATTTTGTCATAAATACTTTCTCAAATACATGATTATTTTCCTGTTTTCTACTTGGCTCTTTGTGTGATTTGAATTGATACTATTGTCAAGGTATACGTGCAATAAATATAAAAAAGTGCGAGCTTACGTAGCTGCAACTCCAGTAAGCTACCAACTACAAGAGATGTCCGATTTGCAACGCCATTAACAAGCGCAGTCACATCATTAAAAATAAGCTAAAAATGATAATCAATGAAAACGCCTCAATGCATTTGAAGTCCAAAATATTGGATTCAACCCTGCAAACGCTACAGCATCTGAAAACTTTCCTCTAATCAACTATTTGAATCAAACCAACCAACCATCAAGCAAGCGATCATAAACTAGTCGCTCGAAATCAACTCCTGCTCCTACCAAACTCCCAACCAACCTACAACCTACTTAAAATAAAATGTGACGCCAGCATTCAACAGCTCTTGAATACCACGCAAGAAATGCAAATCAAGCTAGCCAAGAAAACAGAAAACATTTAAAACTAGTTAATCCATGTGTACTCTTGTCACATGCCTAGCAACTGTATGCAGACTGCAGACACAGATTCAACAAGAGATATGAACTCAACAACTTCAGCTAACTATATCACCGACCGCCATCGTCAAACAGTAAAATATAAACCGACTGCAAATCACCTTCAGCAAAATTACCCCAACACTAAAATCAATATTGATAGGTAGAAAGGATGAGCGGCACAACAGCATTAGACCAATCGATGATTTCTACCATCAACTCCAGAAACTTGCATCCATGGGCTACTAACGTTACTGCACTTACAAAAGAAGTTGTTCTAAGTTGACGCAAATCAAAGCTCGACTGCTGCTCTATAGAGGCGACCGCAACATCACTTGATTCATCACTGAAAGGATTAAATTATAAGGAAAAATAGTAGGCAACGTGACAATATATGTACATCCATTACCGTTACCAAACGAAATCTTAAAGCAACGGCGTTGAGGGGAGTCACTCTCGGTGCAAATTCCGATAATTACTTGCTTCAATGTTGAAAGCACCAAACTTTTCTTAAACTATAGATTTTTGACTTGCCTGTGCTTTTAAAGGCGGGGTAAGGTTAATTCGTACAAAAAGGCATGTTTTTGTGAATTTTTTGTGACGACACAGTTAAAATCCCTGTATTGAAACCAATGGTACATTAAAGTATGACATTCGAAGAATTTTGTATAAAATTTTCACGAAGAAATATTAAAAAATGCGCCAATGGCAGCAATTATTCGGACGAGCCTCGGAAAAAAGGAGAATTGCGGTGCCCCTTATAACATGGTGCTGGATCATTTGAAATCAAAAAATTAAAGTTCATTCGTTAGATAATAGTTTTCCCCAGGTAACGATGGGAGGGTTTTTTGAAATTTCAATTTTTTCCTTTTTTGGAACACTCTGAAGGGAAAAACGCGAAGTTTTGCAAAAAAAAATCGGCTAATTTGTTATTGTAAAATAAAAATTAACAAATTTGAAAAAATAATATTCTTGAGATATTATGCATTCATTTAAAAAAATGCCTTTTAAGACTTTACACCCCCCCCCCCTTTAATCACAGAAAGCACTTGAACAGTAGTAAAAATATCAAAATCGCAGGAGTAATGATTAATGAAAGTACATTTCATGGTGGCCTTTAAATTTAAGCGTAATTTGCTTTAATTTTCTAGGTACCTATGAATCGTTGGTAACATTACGGTTCGAATGAAATTTAGTGTGAAACAGTTTGGTACATCCTGCAACATAGATCGTTCTTTTTATATTGTAGACATGATTTCGCCATAATCAACTTTCACAGTTGTTTAAGAAATGTATGCTTATAACAATTGATTTTTACTGCAAATGTTCAAAACCGTGAATAATTTCAAAACATGTGTTTTCGTGGTAACGTAGAAAACCTGCAAAATACCGCCAAGTGTGAAGAATGGTGGGAGTTCAATTATCAAATGGCGTTTTATGCCTGTGGCAGAGCATGTTGAACTGTATATCATCAAAATGATGACGTTTTTAATTATTTTCGTACAGCAATTATAAATATAGGACAGCTTTTACGTACTATAAGTACGATGAACTTAAACAAAAGTTACTAAATGTTCGTTTGTTATTACTGTACAGCCACCCGATGTGACATTTAATGATAGGGTATCCAATTACCTGTAGTATAACCGCAATATTTCAACCAAAAAGAACCTGCGACATTAGGGGAGAAATGGTGTAAAATTCAGCCATTTTAAAGCGCTTCTATTTAAGGGATAACACTACTCTAGGATTTTTTATTGGCTTAAATTGCACTTTAGGGTCATAAAAACGCGATGTCGGTAGTTTTATAGCGTGGAAAAATTTCTAAAGGGCTAACTCAACGACTTTATTGCACCGCGTCCCAGAGCCCCGCTCACGCTGTCCTTGAATCCCGCGCCGCTGGGCGCAGCTGCCCCGATATACCTCTCGGGATAATAAGTAGTCTTGTTACCTACATCACGTGAGGTATTTATAGTTTCAAAGAAGGCCAATAGATGTCGCTCGTAAGACGCTTATGTTTTTGACTACTTAACAGCTACAAAAACTTTAAACGCGTTTTCTCAAAATCACTTTTTTCAAGCTTACCAGTAAGATTATGTTGGAACGGGTGCATGGATCCATTTGAAATTTGGACAGTAACTTTGAAATTTGGACAGTAACTTTGAAATACCAAAATCTAGTGAAGTTTATAGGGATTTTTTGATTGTTTATTTTTAATTTTTTTAAACAATTTACGGCTAATTTTTTGTGAAAAATCGTGTTTTTTCGTCAAAACAGCGCCATTTTGTTAAAAATTAGATTTAAAAAAATCTCCTACGTACTTCACTAGCTATTAGTATGCGCTTCAAGAAAAAAATTAGTTTTTTGTTCTAGGAGCGACCGTTCGAGAGAAAAGTTACCGGTAACTTTTTAAAGGTGGATCACACAAGGCCGCCATTTTGGAAAAAAATATTATTTTTGTACTTTTTGAGTTATACAATATACAACCATAAGCAGTTGTTTTTAATTTATTTACTTACGAAAAATCATGAAAAACGGGGGTCTCTAGAGTAGTGTTACCCCTTAAATTTTGTTGGTCCAATTACGTACGTACGGAAAAACAGTGATGAAAACGAATTGTCTGCACATAGTGACTCGTCTTCTAATATTCACATTAGCTTTTAGCTTTGCTCTACAACAATGCGGAGAATGAGTCACGCGTCAGGAGCCGTTTACTTTTCAAATAACATAAAAACACAACAAACTAACTAAAGTATCAATGCAAAGATCCGTGGAACTCTATATTAAAAATATCGATTACCTGACAAGAGAAGTAGAAAAGTTTTATCGTATAAAAGCGGGGATAGTGACCAACTAATCGTGACGTTCCCCTATACCTTGGCTGGACCAATTGACAGGAAAAAAACCCTAGTTATTAAGTATTTCGATCAAATTTTTGCTTCGATAAGATAAACTACTTGATAAGATCTGCTGAATCTTATAAAACGTTCGAGAAGATCAGGTTTTCATATAAGCCTCAGAATTTATGTAAAAAGGTACATAAAAGGTATCTATAATCTAGATGTGCAGTTCGAAGTTTCAGTCTAGTAATTAAGTTGACAGCTAACGATTAACTTATCACATATTAATTATTTCTTATTTCTAGCTTCCGTCCTAGAAGATCTCTATACTCAGCTTGAAAAGCTCTCACAAATGTAAGTTCCTATCTTTCCTGTTATTCTAACGATATCATGTTATATTATGTTAAAACTACCCTGAAATCTAGTTCATTTTTAACTTGATTAAAAATTCAGGTTGTCCCGTTCTCATTGAACAGACTAAATTCCGCTGCTGACGTTACGTCAACAGTTGTCAAAATAGCTGAAATGGAAGCGAATTTATTTAAACGCCACTTATTATCAGTAGTTTACAACCATTTTTGCACTTTTTACAGCAGGCTTTGTTCACGAACTGACAGCAATCAACATTTGTTGCTGTTCAGATATAGCGCGAAATGGCTGAACCACAGTTGCGTGTTCACAATGAAAACGATTTCATACTTTTGTCTAACTTGATTGCCATGACAAGGAAATGTTTGAAAAATAACTTGATTACGAACTAATTTGGGTTCGAAAACAAGTGATCAAGTTATTTTCACGCAGTGTGAACAGACTTAAAAGCTGTAGATTAAGGGGGTGTTTATTTTTTTAACTTCCCAGTTCCCTATGGGAAGTTATTGTAATGGAGTCGATTTTGCGAATCCCAAATTTTGACATATCTCCACGTTTTAAGGTCTCTAGAATCCAAATCTATCGTTTTTAGAGAGATATCTGTGAGTGTGTATGTACGTATGTGCGTATGGACGTATGTGCGTTCGGGATAATTTTTCGTCTCGATTATCTCAAGAACCAAAGATCGGATTGACGTGGGACCGGTTTCATTTGACGCGTAATCACGTAACTTAAAACTGAATGACTTTTCAGCAAAAATCGGCTGGGCCGTTTTTTATTTAGGATGAAAACTCTGAAAAAACGACTAAAAATTGCTTATTTTTAAACTGTTGATACGCACTATTAATTCTTGCAGATACCAGATACCTTCATAGTAATGTGGTTATTATTGTGCGTTTTAGCAAAATTGTGATCAAATTTGTAAAAAATGTTATTTAAAAAAAAATAAAGATTAATTTATGAAATTCGAAACTTATATTATCAGGTTTGAGTGAATGGGAGTAGAGACGCTAATGCAGTTAATAATTGGATATTGTTATAAATAATTTAATATTGTTAATAACAATCAAATAATATTAGTTATAATCTGATATTGTATATATAAAGTCAATTATAATTATCCAGTAACGGTCAAACATTCTTAATAACGAATGATTATTGTAAATAATAATTAAATACCCTCAACAATAGTTGTGGATTCCGAGGCCGAGATGGAGAACGAGGTTGAGGACGAAGTGGAGGACAAGAAGGATGACGAGGACGATTGACGTGGAGACGTCTTCCTCTACCAAAGCTTTTATGGTTAGATAAAAAATTGATAGAAATAATAAAAGTAATTATATTAATTTAGAATAATAAGTTTAATGATAGTAATTATTAATAATAGTAATTAATAATAAAAGCAAATTATAGCTTTTTATTCACCCCACTGGGAAGTTAGTCGTGGGGTCGCACTTAGACCACATTTTTCCATTATTATTTCATTCAACCGCTCTCCATATTATTTCATTCAATAGCTGACGGAGATACAGCAATTTTTAATATATGCTCTCCAACCAATTTTGCTATTACAGTGGACGAAGTTCGTTTAGCCGCACTCAGCTAATCCTAACAAACTTCAGGTTGATAAGAAGCTAATATCTGGCAATGCTGTTAAACATCTGCTTATTTAGTAAAAGTATTTGAGCGACGAAGAAAAAGCATTATTCGTGTGTTAAAGGGAAGAGGCGAATCAAATCGAAAGATAGCAACGGAGATTAATCGCAGTGAACGTGTGATCAGGAATTTCATCAAAAAATGTGACAGTTATGGGGGAAAAAGCTGCTACGAAAGGCAATACAAAGCTTAGCGAAAGGCAATAAAGGCTAATTTGGAAGGAAGCTACAAGAAAATAAATTGACGGCGTCACAAGTGAAAGCTAAATTAGAGCTGCCAGTAAGCACACGACGTGTCTGTCAAATTTTATCCAGTCATCCCAACTTAGTTTACCAAAAACCAGCAAGAAAACCTGCATTAAGATATCATCATAAAGTAGCTCGCTTAGAGTTTTGTAGGTCTTATAAGGATTTTGGCAAAAAATGATAAACTGTGACATTTTCTGATGAAAAGAAATTGAATTTATATGGCCCAGATGGCTTGAGCTTCTCGTATATGCACGATCTGCGACACGAACATCCCACGAGAATGAACAGAAATTTCGGACTTACCTATCCGATCCTTCGCAAATTTTGCACACTTACTTTATATATAAATTACGAAGTGACAACGTTCGAATTTTTGTAATTTTTATTGTTATAATTTACTTTAAAACAACAAATTCGTTGATTTTTATCAATAAATTTTCATAAATTCTAAAAATTCGTCTTTTTATAATTTTTTAAAATTAAAAAATCAATAAAATAAAATACACTTGACGTTTTTACCTCGAAAAACTCATAAACTAACGAAATCTTTTTGCTTCTCCGTCAACAGATGATCCAGTAATGAATGATGACGACCACCACAAAGCAACTTTTTTTCGTTGTATACGAAGATTTGGTGACAGTGGCTCAATTCACAATATTTTTTCACAAAAATTTACCAGAAGACTTTTAAAATGTTCCACTATTATGTCCTTTACTTATAAATAAATGCACGATTACTATATTTTGAAAAATAAACCTTTAAAAAGTGTTTAAAATATTGAAAATTATGGGTATATAGGTTACATTACGAATTTCATATATCTCTACTCCTGCAGAGTTAAAATCACCACCAGCAACTCAAATCAAGTCGAAAGTTAGGAGTCATACCGAAAAAATGATCTCCTGGCATGGTCTTACTGGACAAATTAGGTACGATACCAGGCCAATTGAAAAGTCCCCAGTCTGATACACAGATGGCGGTGCTAGTATTAAATCCCCATGATTTTTAGTTAGTACCAACCTTCAAACGATGCGTGCCAAAATTTGACAGCAATCCGACCATTAGTTTGTGAGATATTGCGTTGTGAGTGTAGCTACTTTTGTTATTTGAAAAAAAGATGGAAAAAAAAGAATTTCGTGTGCTGATAAAATATTGCTTTTTGAAGGGAAAAAATAAAGTTGAAGCAAAAACTTGGCTTGATGAAGAGTTTCCGGGGTCTGCACCAGGAAAATCAACCATCATTGATTGGTATGCTAAGTTTAAACGTGGTGAAATGAGCACCGAAGACGGGGAACGCAGTGGACGCTCAAAAGAGGCTGTCACCGACGAAAACATCAAAAAAGTTCACAAAATAATTTTGAATGACCGTAAAGTGAAGTTGATCGAGATAGCAGACATTGTGAAGATATCATCTGAACGTGTACATCATATCATTCACGAACATTTGTACATGAGAAAGCAGTGTGCAAAATGGGTGCCGCACGAGCTCACAATCGATCAAAAGCAACAACGTGTTAATGATTCTGAGCAGTGTTTGAAGCTGTTTGAGCGCAATAAACCTGAATTTTTGCGTCGATATGTGACAATGGACGAAACATGGCTCCATCATTTCACTCCGGAGTCCAATCGACAGTCAGCTGAGTGGACTGCACACGATGAACCGAATCCAAAGCGAGGAAAAACACAACAGTCAGCTGGCAAGGTTATGTCATCAGTATTCTGGGATGCGCATGGTATAATGTACATTGATTACCTCCAAAAGGGCCAGACCATCAACAGCGATTATTATATAGCGTTATTGGATCGTTTAAAGGATGAAATCGTTAAAAAACGGACCCCTTTGAAGAAAAAAAGTGCTGTTTCAGCAAGACAATGCACCGAGTCACAAATCAATGAAAACAATGGCAAAATTGCATGAATTGGGATTAGAATTGCTTCTTCATCCACCGTATTCGCCAGATCTGGCCCCCAGCGACTTTTTCCTGTTCAAACGTTAAAACGCATTAAACTAATAAATAAAGAGTAATATACGGAAATAATTGAAGTGTTGAGATAATTTGAAGAAATATTATTCAAAAGAAGGGATAAGCTTATAGGATGCAAACTGGATGTGGAGCATGAAATAAAAACTTGAAGTGATCAGTGAATAAATGCGAAACTTCATCAGTATCCACCGAAGCATGAAAAGGAAGTTAGAAGGCAGATCAAAGCAATGGAACAACCGGGAATAATAAGACCAAGTGATTGTAGATATTCAAGTCCTTTAATAGTTATTCTAAAGAAGAGTCACATTTGAGATACGAAAAAGTATAGAACTATAACAGATTATCGGCAATTGAATGAAGTCACAGTCGGTGACAAATTTCTGCTTTCACAGTCGGTGACAAATTTCTGACTCCATTTTGGACAAACGGGGTCGTGCCCAATATTATTCTACGATAGACCTAGTCAAAGGCTTTTATCAGATTCTCGTCAAGGAAGACGGCAGACACAAGACAGCCTTAGTTACCCCTCATGAACTCTATGAATTTATAATAATGCCGTTCGATTTGAAGCCTGCATCAGCGATATTTTAAAGGAAAATGATGGTACACACTAGGAACTACATTAACAAAACCTATATAGCCTACCTTGATATGTTTTCATCTCTAGTACTTCGTTATCAGGGTGAAGCATGGTGGTTGTGGTTGGCGTATGCGGGTACAGCTCTCCGAATTTCACCATGAAGGTGGTCATACTCACGAGCATGGTACTTTGTATAAAATCGTTGGAGTATTGGCGTTGAGTTGCGTTATTAACCGGTTGTCGGAGTCCCAGAACGACAACAGGTATAAGATAGGCCTCGATTCTACCAGTAAAATCTCTCTATCGGAGGGCGTCGCTTGTTGTATTGATACAAAATTTTGTCTTCTGAGGACCGTGGAGTAAAACTCTCTTGGGTAGGCTTTCACGTTAAACAAATCACGATAGTACTTCTTCATCAGATTAGATCCAAACATTCATAGACATATCTAAAGTGATCAATTTGTAAATACAAATTTACTCAGAAAAACTTCACATTTGTACGGCACATGAAGATTAGTTAGCACTCAGAGCTTCGGAAAAATAAGAAATAAATTAAGAGTTTTCTCAAGCTCACAGGGTATTTTAGGAAGTTTATAAAAGATTATGCTAAAGTTATCAAGCCTATAACTGAATTTAGGTGTCGTATTATCGCGAGGAAGTTATTTCGTTTGCTTTGCGTCCCAAACATTGAATTGGCATGACCCGAGGTACTCCACCATTCATAAGGAGCGTTTAGCCACATGTCGTCTGCACACAATTTTATACAGACAGAAAATGCGTCCGTGTACACGTATTACTCGAAAGCGGACAAATGTACGGGAGCCAAACAAATTCGAACATTGGGGCGTAAACAATCGTTCGAGCTAGCAGTGAACTGCACTGGAAGTCAGTAAGAGCGGAAATGTCGATAAAGAAATAATTTTCTTGATGGACAGGCAAGCAGTCATAGAATCAGACGTAATGTCCCCCAAACTAGTTGAGACCTGTAGGTCGCAACTTTGGAACATCTCTCAAAATAGCAAAGTAACAACGTGCTGAGCTCCGGAGCAGAATGAGGTGCAAGGACACTTCGAAGTGAATTACGTCGCTAGGGAAGGTTCCCGTAGTTTATACTTGCACGAAACGGTGAGTGTAGAAGTCTCCCTGCAAACAGTAAGGCAGGTTATAAATCTGTCGGTCTACGAGCTACCATTAAGGCGCTGAAGTGTTTTGGACACATGTCGCACTACTAGGCACATGGGCTTAGATATGAAATCAGATGTTTCCTTGGTCTGCTAGCTCTAGACAGAGCTTAAACGAATAATCTTGTGGGATTACTGACGTACCATGCGGTTTTCGGTAAACACACAAAGAGAAACGAGCCTACTGTTGGCGACATACCGGAGCTGCGGCGACGAGAAGACAGAGGCAGTAGAACACCTTCTGTGCAAATGTCTGACTCTAGCTATTAGGAGACATAAGCACTTCGGGGTATTCTTTTTCGCGAAGCTTAGTAAGCTAGGTACTATTAGGAAGGATCAACTCATAGATTTTCTTAAGAAATCGAGATAGTTCACTGTATTAACTAGAAGGTTTCCACGACTACAGAGCACAATGGACGATGTGAAGCGAAAGCGATTTAGTTTAGCACAATCATTACCTTCTTACCTATTCACGCGAATTCAACTCACGAATATTGAAGCCGGTCCCACATATCGCGTAACTTCGAAGTGTTACTGTTTTAGACGAGAATACTTTGATTAGGTCACAAAATTCAGTTTAACATTTACAGTCAAAATATTCAAAACTGGGAGACGTTGCAGATTTAGTCACCCTGGAACTTTCACTATGATTGCGACAAAAAAGACACTTTTATGGCCGGGCAGTTTATGTCAACAGAAAAACATACATTCTGTGTTATGTCCATCAACAAAAGGCTATGACGAATTAAATGCTTCTATTATTAGCAAAAAATAATGATTTGACTTAAAATGAGTTCAAAACAGTGTCACATAGGAGCATTGCCATCCAATTGGAATAGATTAACTGACCAAATGCTGTGCTTGAAGATAGTCACGACGAACATAATGGCCAATATGACTCCGATGCATAATATTAAAAATATTAAAAACAAAGGAAATTGAGTTTATCGCTCAAATTTATGTTGCTTGTAATTGAATGTTAAAAACATAAAACATGGAAAACTTCGCAATTCTGAGGATCCAAACAAAAAATAAATGCAAAGAAATTTCCAAATAGAGCGTGTTTGTGTGTTGCTTCATTTTTATTGATACGCGAAAAGAATAGTTTATGCCACTTAAATGGATTTGAAGTGATTTGTCCAATTAGTATCTTGAATATCCGACAGAAGAGAAGCATCTCTCAAAACTAAGGGACTGCTTGAAAAATATTATTACGTACAAAAAGACTGGCTTGAGGTGTCCGTGTTTTATATTAAGGTGAATTGCTTTATTTTTTCTACAATTTAGCTGGCGAAATAATAATTAATGAATTTTTGTGAATGTATAGTTTTTTAGTTATAAGCTTTAATTTTGATGCAGATAACCATTTATCTGACAACAGTCTATGCTAAAAGTCGCGTGAGCATTGTATATAAATATACGTAATAATCCTTTATAAGATTCTAACACGCTTCGAACGTGAGTCATGCAAGCTTAGCAACCCACTCGCTTCGTTTTAGGGGAAGTCCCCTGACCACAGCTACTCGAATTTAAGTAATCGACAGGACAAATTATATGAGTCACACTATTTAAAGTTATTTGACTCGGCACTCTTTCTACAAAATGACTCTTTACGTGGGGTGAGTCTGAAGCAAATACCCGCTGTGAAAATAAATATCCATTGAGCAAGAACACAACACGGCCTTCGGCGGATAGTAGTAAAGGATTCACATCAGAGAACAATGGTAAATAAAAATGACTGGGCGATTTTGGTAAAAACAACAAATGTCGACCATACAAGCATTTTACGGCTGACTAAAGCAAAAATAATCGATGACTGCCATGCTAATTAGACGTCCGTATATCCCTGCGTCCTTAACATCAAAGCGAAGCAGGAACACTGCGATGTAGAACATCAGCTACAATTTACAAATATCTTATATCATATAGCAATCAAACAACTTTTGTAATGTTCTTTCCACTTTCCGCAGGACACCCCGTACGTTCTTATGTTGATACACATTACCTAGATTAAAATACTTATTTACGTATATAAGCGTACGCGTACGTGTATATTTCGTGTGACAAGCAGAATCGCTGGGCGCTGTACTATTCAAAACACAAAACAGTATCGATTATTCGTCAGGAGAGTTGCTGCGGCCAAAACTACCAATAGTGTAAATCAATCTGGGCCGGCATTTGTCCGCATAGTCCTAGATCCAGTTTGAGCATTTGCCTGGGGTTTATGGGGCTTCTTTGAACACGGTGCTGTTTACAGACCGATAGAACATCCTGAGCAGCGAGTCTACTGTCGTATTTTTTGCACTAAATGAATTAACTTCTATTTGAATTTTTTCAAAGCATTCAATTATTGCGACTTTGAACAAATCGCGGCCATGGAGCCCCAACACTTTTAGTCGCAAGTTTGGACAGCAGTACGCGAATCGAATATCGAGTGGCAGTTTGGGGCATGCGCCGATTCGTGCCTTCTCTGGCCATTATGATGGGCGGAGCGTAATTTGTAAAAAACAATGAATTTTATCTCCAAATACTAAACACCTCGGCGAATAGATAAGTCAATTCATAACTCCGAGTTTGCACAACTCTGCGTGCACTTGTTTGCAGACAGAAACGATAATGGGCCGCTCGAATATCCTTGCATAGCAAGGAGGCTGAGACCGCCCTTTATTGATTAATAACAAAAGTCATCGATTCGTTGCTTACCTGGGCAGCGTAGTGCTCGCCTTCCCAAAATGCGATAAAGGTGCAAATTGTCAGAAATTTGCTTAACATTTTACTTGTTTATTTGCACGCACTAGCACGAAAGTGCTAGACTCAACCCTTCACAATAACTATGACCAACGACCCGACAATAGGCCACTTGCTCGTAACACCAATTTTCACAATGAAGTTTATCGATTTACCCGAGTAACGAACCAAACGCACCAGCCTTCTCGGAACTCGACTTTTGACACAACTCCCACCAGGCAATTGAACGGATGGACACCTACTGAAAAAGTCGCTTCTTGCAATGCGTCAGAAGAAAATTTCAATTGATCTAGGCTCAGAACAAATAATGCTGGAGATGGATATTACTTTGCAGCCTTGGAGTAGGCAATAAGGAGGAATGGAAATAACGGGGAAGCCCACTAAACTAAAGCTTATACCATGCACACTACACATCAAGCAACTTAGTAGGAAGCTCGCAAGTCCTGATAAAATAACTTCATCCGTATGAGCTCTATGTAAGACAGCTAAAGGAATGCTCGTGATATGTCGATGACACTAGCATTTGTTTCAAAACTCTCTCGCAACAAAATTGATTTCATGATGATTATTGCATACTTTTTGGTATTTTTAATGCAACCCCAATAAATTGGTTTTTTGTTCTAAAATTCCAATTCTAACTAATTTCATTTCGTAGTAAACCATTTTAAATTCATTAACATCCTTAGCTATGAGAAATCGTGGATGTAATCTATTTTATTTTGCTAATTGAATGTTTTCTTTTATATGTTCAAATTTATTTTCCATTAATCATAATCTTTACATCTGATCCAATTATGATTGCGGGAGTAAAACTTTTTAACGTTACTCCAACTGCTATTGAAAAAGCTTCTAAAAGTTTTCTTCCGCCATCTTTACGATCTCTTTTAAAAATTCTATTAAATTATTAATATGTTGGTTACTTTCAGTCTATTCATTATTGAACTGTGTCTTATTTCTTTAGTTATCTTTAATGGATTGTAATGTCTTCCTCATCAGTATTATTCATTACACTAAACAACCACTTTTCTACATTACACGCAATTCTGATGTCAAATTCTTTTTAAAATTTCACTTGAATTAATTACGTGTTAGAT
Organism: Oxycera nigricornis; assembly: GCA_963942545.1. Lineage (NCBI taxonomy): Eukaryota > Metazoa > Arthropoda > Insecta > Diptera > Stratiomyidae > Oxycera > Oxycera nigricornis. The sequence goes on from OZ012662.1 coordinate 79,385,055, forward strand.
TCGTCGCCTCAACTGAACTGATATTTTTAATATTAAGCAGTTTTTTCACTAATATAACAAAATACTATGTTCAAATTATTGAAAATTGGCTCGAATCATGCAAATGTTAAAGCATTTTGATTAACATGACAACAATACTTGTAAAACAAGAGAAACCAAATTATATTATTCATGTACACCTCTTATGTATAGTAAGTATTATTGTTTTATTATTTTGGTTAAAGTTAAACTTATTTAATTTTTAATGATGAGAGATATTTAATGGCATAGCGTTTATTCACAATTTAAAAGAATCAAACAAATTATTACGCTGGAACTGACGTTTCGATAATGTTCATCCAATGTTTCATTCACGTGATATATTGCATGACAGAAATGACCTTACAAAAAGATACGCCGAACCAAATCTCACCAAAAGCTCAGCTCGTGTCATTGCTAATACAATTATGACCAAGGAATGCTGGCAGTGCCTTCGTGTGAATTCATTTTCGACTAGTTCTTTGTCTTCCCACCCTATCATTGAATGATTGGAAAAGTGGAACATTTTTTGACAAAATTGTTTAAAATTACAAAAGAGTCAATGGAAACTAGCACTTTAAATCAATTGATGGTTTGATTAAATTAATTGTCAGTTTTTCTCGCATGAAAACCTAAACACTATGTATGAAAACCTATACACCTATACAACCTATACACTACATACATAAGTTTCTACATGAACATCATCAAGCATTAGTTCCTTTACATGTTGAAACCTGGCTCAAACTGCAAATCAAAATAGTCGTTTAAAATTTTTACCATGTCACGTTGCATGCTAGGCTGATTTTAAGAATTTCGCGTCAGGGTAACTTGAATTTCTAACTGATGTGTTAGAACATGTTATCAAATGCATCGCATTTACCTTACTGATTGTCACCAGTGATCTCCATGGTGCTTAAATGTTTTATTTTTTCGTAAGATATTTTCATTTTTTTCTTCCATTGTTGGTTTTCTATTAAAATATTTCAACAAATCATTAGCTCGAAGCCGATGTTGTTCAGCTCATATCATTTTCTCCGCGTGTTTTTCCAATCGACAATTCACATTTACCTTACATTAGATCTGACTACAATTGACGACCGAGCCCGCAAGTCGAGCTCGTCAAGTTGACTTGCGGTAGGCTAAGTAGCTGTCAAAATTTGGTCAAAACTCGACCAAACATAAGTTCAACTAAAGCAAGTCATAATGTGTCTTTGATATGACGGGTTTCTTGGATATGAAATAACTTGTCATCGGTGACAGCTACCGTTGCAATTCAAAAAAAATTAATTCGGAAAGCTGATTGTCCCACATTTAAAGAAACCTAGCTTGATAATATTTCTATCGTCAAAGATTGTTTGGACACTGCCCGATTTTTGGCTTCACTCACTTCATTCAGTAATCCACCGAATCCATAAAATTTCCTTAATCACAGTTCACAGTCCTCCATATTTAAAACTCACTCTCTTCTCACTTTGAGTGAACACTAACCTCACTTTAAGCACGTCAGCTAAAGTGCCTCGGGTCCGGACCCGAGAAACTCAAGCTTAACGAAGATATCAACTTCGACGTAAGCTCTAATGAAACGTTTCACACTTTGACGAACGTATTTCGAATTTAGCATAGCTGTCAGTGAGAGGGCATAGCATAAAGAATATATAGCACGGACACTCCGAGCTGTCAAAGTCGACTTGAGACAAAAGATGCCTAAATTACCCCTCTTTTCTGAGAGAGCCCTCTGGCTTTTATTTCCAAGTTCACGCGCGAAAGAGTAGGTTGAAATTTGTATTCAAATTTCTCCAGGCCAGGATGTGCATATGTAGAGAGACGATACGTCATTTTATATAAGTTAATCGTGTACACGTGTATGCCAAAATCAACTGACTCAACGCTAGTGTGCGTGAAATCAACAAAAACAACGAAAATACGCATTGCAATTTAAAATTGCAATAAATTTTATTGAAAAGTGTTGTATGTGAGTATTGAAAAACGTAAATAAGGTGTTTTAGCAGATCAACTAAATTGAGAACTCGTTAATTTTACACTTTACTTTTTACTTCTTTGTAATCTCTCTCACTCACTGAATTGCAAATTTTCGGTTTCTGAAGCGCTCTACCCATCACTCAGAGCTGATAAGCGGAAACGAATGCGAAAACCATACAAACACAACGTCACCGCAGAGTCTTTCACAATAATTGCACCCAACTGTTGATACCTGCACACATTCACTAGCAAGGAGTTATCACTGATTCTGTGCTGCAGTTCCAAGGTAATACAATCCCTTCTTCGTTGCTCTATATTCCTAAATAAATAGACCACCGAAGAAGAAACTTTATTTCTTTTTTGGAAAGTAGCAGCCACTTTTCACATTGATTTAAATTATGGCCATAAAACACTTCGCCAGTTACTTCGAGTTGCTTCGCGGGCCACCGACGATCACCAATTTTTGCCACGTTGTTTTTCCGCACTTGTCACTACGATTTGTTTTAATTTTCATTAAAAGTATCAAAAATCTCATTACACGCGATATTTCACTCGCGAAGTGTCAAATACACACTGACATTTCTCGCTGTCAGTCGCGATTCAACGAATTAACGAAACTAGCTCCTAAGTGCATCTTTGTCTTTTGTGCACAAACCATTCACATGCAATTTGCTTACTCGGTTACTCATGCTAGGGTACACGGATATGCATTTACCTATACTTAGGCACAGGCTGGCCACTTGGGTTGTATAACAGATATGTGGCAAATTGGCAGGCGTGTCCGTGCTTTGTATTATTTATGCTTTGGCCTTTGCCTAAGTATAGGTAAATGCATATCCGTGAACCATAGCATGAGTAACAGAGTAGGCAAATTGCGTGTGAATGGTTCGCGCTCGAAAGACAGAGATGCACATAGAAGCTACCCATACCTATGTAACTTGTTTCAGCACCCTGTGTACGTTTTCTAGTCTCTCTTCTAAATTTATACTTATCTACATACTGTCGTATATCGCCACCCTAATATGGCTGGGCAATCTGCATCTTCTACAATTGTGTGGTGAAACATGGTGACGATTTGTTTAATGTTTGCTTAAGACTCTGAACGTAAATAATCAGGTCACCAAATCTGTAACTACTGGAATGTCCGTCAATCGGATTCAGAATCCAATAAGTCGATTCAATAAATTTTGATCCTAAACACAAACTGATAGATAAATACCACCAAACTTTGATTTACTATCAACATTTCTTTGTAAAACTTTTGTAAACCACTTCAAAATTTGCCGGTTGACCGAATATCTAATCCGGTCAGTCGAAAATACCGTGAACTTCGATTCAATATCGAAACTTCATATTTTGTCTCTATTCGTAAAAAGTACAACTTGGCGCGTTACGTGAGAATGAATGAACGAATATTTATTCCATTGAATAAATGCTTATTTTAACAAGAATTACTTCATGATACCCAAAAATAATAATCACTTATACTACTGATACGCTACAGCTGATAATGAGCACAATCAGTATCAACTTGGTTGGTTGTAGTGGCAAACCCCTTTATCAAAAGATGGCTCACTTAGGCCACGATAGGCCCATTGTAATACAAGAAAAAAATAAGGGCGGCACTAGAACCTATGGGATGACGAGAACCATCTAGATTCTCGTATGCAACCAGCTATGCAGCCAATATATAAACAATCTACTTCAGGGGGCTGTCCACGAAAGGCCTAAAGCCTAAAGTTTGAATGCGTTTCCTGGATAATGCTGGGTATTCACACAAAAAATGATGGATCGTTTCCTCCTTCTCCTCCAATCTGCAGCTGTGACAGAAATCATGGAAAGTTGCATTCAATCTTTCTGCATGTCTGCCAATGAGACAATGCCCCGTCAGCACAGATATGATGAAACTTAATGTTTCACGGCTCGTGTTGAGGAGCTTCTTGGTGCGCTTTGAGCTCAATTCGCTCCAAGTTAGCCTGGTTGTTCTGCAGGTTTCTTTCAACAGGCAGGCTCTGTTTGCAGCTATTTGTGATACTGCGTGAAACTAACCTTAACGGAGACCAGTGGATGGCCCGCTTGGAATGTTAGTGAATACTCTTGGAGCTCATTGCCAGCTCTCGCTAGGGCATCCGCTATGCAGTTTCCAGGTTTATCACTATGGCCCGGAACCCAGCAAAAAATCACTTCACAGTGAAGTGACATTGTGGTCAGTTGTGTGCGACATTTCAATACCATTTTGGATGAGGAATACAAGTTGGGTATTGATTGGATAGCAGCTTGACTGTCGGAGAACATGTTTACATTTCTTATGGAAATTTTCTTATTTCTCATCCAGTCTACTGCCTTGTATATCGCAATGACCTCTTCCTAAAAACATTGCAGTGGTCTGGTAACTGAAGGGATAGGTTCAGGCCAAGCTGTTTGTAGAAAATGTCACAGCCAACTCTTGCACCCATTTTTGATCCATCAGTGTAGATGTGGACCGATTTCTGTATCCTACTTCTTTCTATGATCCAGTCATCTCTGCTACGGATGACTGACTTGAAACCATGATGGAAGCAAGGAATCGGAGAAGTGAGGTCAACTTTCTCGGAAATTGGTTCATCCCTCCGTACCATGGTGGAGTGTACGACATTCCGCTCATGTCAAAAATTTAAAGCTTTCAATCGAATCGCAGAACACTCTACCTGCTGTCTCGTAAGGAGCTCCGTCGGGAACAAATCTAATAGCATAAACAATGCCTTTGCCGAGGTAGTGCGTATAGCCCCGGTAATTGCAATAGCTGCGATCCTTCTGATCTTGTTTAGCAGGTTTACGTTTGATGCTTTCGCCATAGCAGGCCACCAAATAACTGCGTGATACAGAAGGATTGGTTCCACTATCGCCGTATAGAGCCATGATACAATTTTGAATTTCAATCCCCATCTTTTCCCAATAGCTCGTTTGCAGCAGTAGATTGCGCATGCAGCCTTGCGTGCTCTTTCTGTTGTGTTCGCTCTCCATGCGAGTTTAGAGTCCAGAATTAGACCTAAATATTTGACCTGATGAGATGGGTTGAGACTTATCTCCTCAAGTCTAGGTGGAACAAATCGTGGAATTTTGTACCTTCTTGTGAAGAGCATAAATTCCGTCTTTTGCGGATTTATCTTTAGACCACACTCTTTGCTCCATTTGGTAAGAATACCCAGGGCAAAGTTTAGATTTTCCGATAGGGTGTTGACAAATTTTCCCAATATTGCTATTGCAACATCATCGGCATAAGCTACGACTTTGCAGCCAGTCGCTTCTATTTTTGACAGGAGTTCATCCACCATTAGGTTCCATAGAAGGGGTGATATAACCCCACCTTGCGGGGTGCCTCTGTACGTCCTCCTTCTTAGGATACTGTTTCATAGCGTGGAGTTGATGTTCCTGCTGCTAAGCAATTGATCGATGAACCCTAACAGGTTGTCATCGGCATTGCTTTCCCCGAGTGCTTTACCAATAGCCTTATGGCTGATATTGTTGAAAGCCCCTTCGATGTCTATAAAAACTGCTTGCGTGTATTCTTTAACGCGATTTTTCGATGTAGCTGGTGAACGAGTGAAGAGCTGTTTCAACCGATCTCCCTTTTGTGTATGCGTGCTGCGCATTAGAGAGTGCTATCAGAGCGGCTTACAAATGAATCTCTATCAGCCGTTCCAAAATTTTCAGCAGAAAAGAGGTGAGGCTGATAAGCCTATAATCCTTAGCCAGTATCTCGGAGCTGGATTTAGTCCAGACCCACTTGCACAGACCCAAAAATCAGGGGAGCTCGTCATTACAGCACAGAAACTTCTCCACATTGTGCGTTTAGCTTTCCTGATGGAGCATTAAAACTCCTTCAGTTGGAATTTATAAGGAGACCAGCCATTGGACTCATTAGTCCGATTAAAGAACATCCTACATTCCTTCTGCAGCTCGGCTTTGTCACTATCCCACCATCGTGGCTTGTGTTTCACCTTAGGTTTCGTTGAACTACTTGCAGACCTTGCTGCTTCATTGAAGGCAGAAGTAAGTGCCCCAACGGCTTCCCCAAGACCGCACATGTCTTCAATCTTTGGAAGTCCGCCTGCAAGGGCAGACTCGAATACTGATTGGTATTCGACCCAATCCATTTTCCTTTTGTTGATGAAGGTTGGATTTACCTTAGGGTCAAAAGCCACATGGAACATTATATATAGATGGTCGGAGAACAAGCATTCTTTTGCTACATGCCATCCCTTGATAGCATAGTGGAAGTGCTCGTTCGAAAATCTTCCTACGGTTTGCCGTAATGAAAGAAGAATCTTCACCTTTGTTAACTAGGACTAAGTCATGCGTTTAAATAAATTCAAAGAGTGGCTCACCTCTTTTATTCGTATCAGTGCTTTTGTTACAGCTATATTTTGCGTAACGTCCACTCTTACACCGTAGCCGATCCTGGCCACGGTTTGGGCAATCCCACCCGGCTTAAACCCACAAAGAGGTGTGTCGGAATAGTTTTCGATAAGGGCACCACCCGTTTCTGCGCCGGGACTGCTCTGTCCGCGAATCCGGAAACGGGAACAGGATTCGCGACGACCCAAAACCAACTACCGAATAGGGAGCTTGAAACACAAAAGCCGGAAACGTGACGTCCGCCTCATCACTTCACACAACTAATACAGTTCCTTATTTATTCTTAAGCACTATTTTTTTCCTACAATTTCAAACCTATCTATCCCTATCTATATATGCTTAATTCTGGTTACAATTTCCTCCGTCTCCTTAAACCTACTTCCGACGCACCAAATCGGATAACACTTATGGCTCGGTAATGCTGGTAGGGTCAATAACTTCCGCCCTTATTCTTGTTGCCGTCCTTTCTAACTTGGTTCCACTCCTATTGACCGAATTCGTACAATCTTGGTAAGCTAGCGTAGATGTCGCTTTCGTCGTACTGTTCAATGATGTGAGAGTTGGGTTGATTGGATTCGCTCGTCTGGCTGTTGGAGACACGTGTACTCACTATTATACAGAAAACTCCCTTTCGCTTATACTATATGAATGTTTTTCTAGCACTTGGTAGTTTACCAAATTGCTGACTTTCAAAAGTATCCTTTGAATCCCCTCAAAACTCTCGCAAAAATATCGTAAATATTCTTATGGATCAATTTTTGAACAGTGCACTTCGTCTAAATGTTTATAAAATTTGGTTTCTTTGTCTCAGAACTCGTGTTTACCTTCTCTATATACTTTCATAACCAAAACTGGGAAATTACTGTAGAAAATTTTTCACTGATTTGTGCGGTCACGATAGCACACACCGCACTTTTATTATTATTATTATTATTATTATTATTATTCTGAACTCGAAAAACTGCACCGCATAAGCTTCGCGCCCAAATTAAGATCAACCCCCAAAACGCTCTCGCCGTCGACTTATCCAGCTCTGCACCGAAAAAGAAAGATCCCGTCAGCAGTTCCCGCACCCCTATGTTGCGAACGTAACATTATCAATTTTTTTAACAAGAGAGCGTTTACTCGCAAGATGGTTTGGGGTCTTCAAGAACAGGGCAGATCCCCATTTTGCCCTTATGGGTTTTTGGATCGACTGCGTTGCGTGGCAAACGTAACACTTTCCCAAATGCGGTGAGGGGTATTGATCCTCTGCGGGTTGATGGAAGGTGACAGAACATTGTGTGCCATATAGCAGGAAACAGCCAAAAGGAGTTTGGACTGCCTTTCCACTGCTATGACAACGGTGTCCTCGTGTGTTAAATTGTACAAGATTAGAAACTTCAAGCCTGCAAGCTCTTGGTTTACCTGGTGTGTAGAGAGAGACAGTTTTGTATCCCTGCATATTGAGCCCGCAAACCTGGTTGCCTACCAAGGTTCCTGGGCCGGTGTTAGCTCCTCTGCTTTCTGGGTCAGGTGAGGACCAGTGCGGCGGATGCCGCTATAGAATGATGGAGATTAATGTGGAGAAACCTCAGCCTAACGACACATGGTTTCATCAACCTCCTCGCCAGAATAAAACATCTGCGCCTCCTCAACCATGTCGAGGGATTGAAGAAAGTCCCCAGCCAACTTCACAGTGGAGGAGATCTGATTCGGAGGGGTCTACGGTCAGGTCTACTGATGCTTCCTCAGTCACCACACTCGCACTCTCTTTACTCGGTTGCCGTAGTGTCGTACAGTCATTGCGATAAGCTCGCAGGGTGATAGCCGAGAAACCGTAGCTTATAACTCCACCTTTAGTCTCCAACAGAGCTAGTGACCCCTCGTTGAGGATTATGAGAGCCTCTCTCTGTGCATTGCAGGACTCGCTTACCTTGTCTACCTTGCAGTTGTCCACCGGAAGATAAGCATAGCTAAGCTTGATAAGGTGAACAATTTCTTCCGGTTTGGATGGCTCCGCCGGTAGCCATGCCCTGGACCGAAGCGGATTTGGGGTGTCTTCCCGGGAGACAGTTTTTAGCTTTCCAATCATTGATTGATGTCCTGCCCGTAATTTAAACAATGTGCCGTGTCGACAACAATGTGTTATCCAATACTGTGATGTGCGACAATGTTTCGAACGATTGGCAATAACGAATGAATTGAATAAAGACCAGATACATGTGACATAGAATGAATTTAGATGTGAACTTATGTTTAAGATTTATAATAATGAGGTTGGGAGTGCGTCTTAACAGTGACAATTAATTTATGGTTTTTTAAGACACCCACGTCGCATATTGACGGTTCGTGTAAGCCTTGCATGTGAATGTGTTTCTTATTTTTGCGCATAATAGATAAAGGATAGGAATTATACACATGATTTGGCTTGTTAAATGTATGTTTATGTTAAAAGAAGGAACGATCAACACAAAAAAAACTAATATCGAAATCAATTTTGTAGATAATTTGATTTCTTTGATATCTCTTGCCACAATCGGAAAATTTACATATATCGGCATTTCACGTACCATTGAGATTAAAACTCTCATTAGGTAAGAATTGTGCTTTTAATTAACAAAGTTCAACAACATACATAACAACTTAGAATAAATTCAATGCAAGCAGGAACGTAAGATTTCCTGAATGAACAAATTGCTAACAGTTAGTTTAAACCCTAGCACACCTGTTATATAATTGAAGTGTGGACTTTTGCATTAGCAACAGAGTAAGAAAGTAGTTCGTGCACGGAACACGGAAATGCACATACATAGATGCTGATTACGTTGATTTGTTAAATCGCGAACTGACAGTGAGAAAAGTCGTGGTATATTTTACAATTTACATTCAGGAAATCGCGTATAGTCAAATGTTAGCATTTTTTTGTTAAAATTTAAACAAATAATAGTAAAAAGTTCGGGAGAATAAAACTAGCACTTTAAATCAATTGATGGTTTGATTAAATTAATTGTCAGTTTTTCTCGCATGAAAACCTAAACACTATGTATGAAAACCTATACACCTATACAACCTATACACTACATACATAAGTTTCTACATGAACATCATCAAGCATTAGTTCCTTTACATGTTGAAACCTGGCTCAAACTGCAAATCAAAATAGTCGTTTAAAATTTTTACCATGTCACGTTGCATGCTAGGCTGATTTTAAGAATTTCGCGTCAGGGTAACTTGAATTTCTAACTGATGTGTTAGAACATGTTATCAAATGCATCGCATTTACCTTACTGATTGTCACCAGTGATCTCCATGGTGCTTAAATGTTTTATTTTTTCGTAAGATATTTTCATTTTTTTCTTCCATTGTTGGTTTTCTATTAAAATATTTCAACAAATCATTAGCTCGAAGCCGATGTTGTTCAGCTCATATCATTTTCTCCGCGTGTTTTTCCAATCGACAATTCACATTTACCTTACATTAGATCTGACTACAATTGACGACCGAGCCCGCAAGTCGAGCTCGTCAAGTTGACTTGCGGTAGGCTAAGTAGCTGTCAAAATTTGGTCAAAACTCGACCAAACATAAGTTCAACTAAAGCAAGTCATAATGTGTCTTTGATATGACGGGTTTCTTGGATATGAAATAACTTGTCATCGGTGACAGCTACCGTTGCAATTCAAAAAAAATTAATTCGGAAAGCTGATTGTCCCACATTTAAAGAAACCTAGCTTGATAATATTTCTATCGTCAAAGATTGTTTGGACACTGCCCGATTTTTGGCTTCACTCACTTCATTCAGTAATCCACCGAATCCATAAAATTTCCTTAATCACAGTTCACAGTCCTCCATATTTAAAACTCACTCTCTTCTCACTTGGAGTGAACACTAACCTTACTTTAAGCACGTCAGCTAAAGTGCCTCGGGTCCGGACCCGAGAAACTCAAGCTTAACGAAGATATCAACTTCGACGTAAGCTCTAATGAAACGTTTCACACTTTGACGAACGTATTTCGAATTTAGCATAGCTGTCAGTGAGAGGGCATAGCATAAAGAATATATAGCACGGACACTCCGAGCTGTCAAAGTCGACTTGAGACAAAAGATGCCTAAATTACCCCTCTTTTCTGAGAGAGCCCTCTGGCTTTTATTTCCAAGTTCACGCGCGAAAGAGTAGGTTGAAATTTGTATTCAAATTTCTCCAGGCCAGGATGTGCATATGTAGAGAGACGATACGTCATTTTATATAAGTTAATCGTGTACACGTGTATGCCAAAATCAACTGACTCAACGCTAGTGTGCGTGAAATCAACAAAAACAACGAAAATACGCATTGCAATTTAAAATTGCAATAAATTTTATTGAAAAGTGTTGTATGTGAGTATTGAAAAACGTAAATAAGGTGTTTTAGCAGATCAACTAAATTGAGAACTCGTTAATTTTACACTTTACTTTTTACTTCTTTGTAATCTCTCTCACTCACTGAATTGCAAATTTTCGGTTTCTGAAGCGCTCTACCCATCACTCAGAGCTGATAAGCGGAAACGAATGCGAAAACCATACAAACACAACGTCACCGCAGAGTCTTTCACAATAATTGCACCCAACTGTTGATACCTGCACACATTCACTAGCAAGGAGTTATCACTGATTCTGTGCTGCAGTTCCAAGGTAATACAATCCCTTCTTCGTTGCTCTATATTCCTAAATAAATAGACCACCGAAGAAGAAACTTTATTTCTTTTTTGGAAAGTAGCAGCCACTTTTCACATTGATTTAAATTATGGCCATAAAACACTTCGCCAGTTACTTCGAGTTGCTTCGCGGGCCACCGACGATCACCAATTTTTGCCACGTTGTTTTTCCGCACTTGTCACTACGATTTGTTTTAATTTTCATTAAAAGTATCAAAAATCTCATTACACGCGATATTTCACTCGCGAAGTGTCAAATACACACTGACATTTCTCGCTGTCAGTCGCGATTCAACGAATTAACGAAACTAGCTCCTAAGTGCATCTTTGTCTTTTGTGCACAAACCATTCACATGCAATTTGCTTACTCGGTTACTCATGCTAGGGTACACGGATATGCATTTACCTATACTTAGGCACAGGCTGGCCACTTGGGTTGTATAACAGATATGTGGCAAATTGGCAGGCGTGTCCGTGCTATGTATTATTTATGCTTTGGCCTTTGCCTAAGTATAGGTAAATGCATATCCGTGAACCATAGCATGAGTAACAGAGTAGGCAAATTGCGTGTGAATGGTTCGCGCTCGAAAGACAGAGATGCACATAGAAGCTACCCATACCTATGTAACTTGTTTCAGCACCCTGTGTACGTTTTCTAGTCTCTCTTCTAAATTTATACTTATCTACATACTGTCGTATATCGCCACCCTAATATGGCTGGGCAATCTGCATCTTCTACAATTGTGTGGTGAAACATGGTGACGATTTGTTTAATGTTTGCTTAAGACTCTGAACGTAAATAATCAGGTCACCAAATCTGTAACTACTGGAATGTCCGTCAATCGGATTCAGAATCCAATAAGTCGATTCAATAAATTTTGATCCTAAACACAAACTGATAGATAAATACCACCAAACTTTGATTTACTATCAACATTTCTTTGTAAAACTTTTGTAAACCACTTCAAAATTTGCCGGTTGACCGAATATCTAATCCGGTCAGTCGAAAATACCGTGAACTTCGATTCAATATCGAAACTTCATATTTTGTCTCTATTCGTAAAAAGTACAACTTGGCGCGTTACGTGAGAATGAATGAACGAATATTTATTCCATTGAATAAATGCTTATTTTAACAAGAATTACTTCATGATACCCAAAAATAATAATCACTTATACTACTGATACGCTACAGCTGATAATGAGCACAATCAGTATCAACTTGGTTGGTTGTAGTGGCAAACCCCTTTATCAAAAGATGGCTCACTTAGGCCACGATAGGCCCATTGTAATACAAGAAAAAAATAAGGGCGGCACTAGAACCTATGGGATGACGAGAACCATCTAGATTCTCGTATGCAACCAGCTATGCAGCCAATATATAAACAATCTACTTCAGGGGGCTGTCCACGAAAGGCCTAAAGCCTAAAGTTTGAATGCGTTTCCTGGATAATGCTGGGTATTCACACAAAAAATGATGGATCGTTTCCTCCTTCTCCTCCAATCTGCAGCTGTGACAGAAATCATGGAAAGTTGCATTCAATCTTTCTGCATGTCTGCCAATGAGACAATGCCCCGTCAGCACAGATATGATGAAACTTAATGTTTCACGGCTCGTGTTGAGGAGCTTCTTGGTGCGCTTTGAGCTCAATTCGCTCCAAGTTAGCCTGGTTGTTCTGCAGGTTTCTTTCAACAGGCAGGCTCTGTTTGCAGCTATTTGTGATACTGCGTGAAACTAACCTTAACGGAGACCAGTGGATGGCCCGCTTGGAATGTTAGTGAATACTCTTGGAGCTCATTGCCAGCTCTCGCTAGGGCATCCGCTATGCAGTTTCCAGGTTTATCACTATGGCCCGGAACCCAGCAAAAAATCACTTCACAGTGAAGTGACATTGTGGTCAGTTGTGTGCGACATTTCAATACCATTTTGGATGAGGAATACAAGTTGGGTATTGATTGGATAGCAGCTTGACTGTCGGAGAACATGTTTACATTTCTTATGGAAATTTTCTTATTTCTCATCCAGTCTACTGCCTTGTATATCGCAATGACCTCTTCCTAAAAACATTGCAGTGGTCTGGTAACTGAAGGGATAGGTTCAGGCCAAGCTGTTTGTAGAAAATGTCACAGCCAACTCTTGCACCCATTTTTGATCCATCAGTGTAGATGTGGACCGATTTCTGTATCCTACTTCTTTCTATGATCCAGTCATCTCTGCTACGGATGACTGACTTGAAACCATGATGGAAGCAAGGAATCGGAGAAGTGAGGTCAACTTTCTCGGAAATTGGTTCATCCCTCCGTACCATGGTGGAGTGTACGACATTCCGCTCATGTCAAAAATTTAAAGCTTTCAATCGAATCGCAGAACACTCTACCTGCTGTCTCGTAAGGAGCTCCGTCGGGAACAAATCTAATAGCATAAACAATGCCTTTGCCGAGGTAGTGCGTATAGCCCCGGTAATTGCAATAGCTGCGATCCTTCTGATCTTGTTTAGCAGGTTTACGTTTGATGCTTTCGCCATAGCAGGCCACCAAATAACTGCGTGATACAGAAGGATTGGTTCCACTATCGCCGTATAGAGCCATGATACAATTTTGAATTTCAATCCCCATCTTTTCCCAATAGCTCGTTTGCAGCAGTAGATTGCGCATGCAGCCTTGCGTGCTCTTTCTGTTGTGTTCGCTCTCCATGCGAGTTTAGAGTCCAGAATTAGACCTAAATATTTGACCTGATGAGATGGGTTGAGACTTATCTCCTCAAGTCTAGGTGGAACAAATCGTGGAATTTTGTACCTTCTTGTGAAGAGCATAAATTCCGTCTTTTGCGGATTTATCTTTAGACCACACTCTTTGCTCCATTTGGTAAGAATACCCAGGGCAAAGTTTAGATTTTCCGATAGGGTGTTGACAAATTTTCCCAATATTGCTATTGCAACATCATCGGCATAAGCTACGACTTTGCAGCCAGTCGCTTCTATTTTTGACAGGAGTTCATCCACCATTAGGTTCCATAGAAGGGGTGATATAACCCCACCTTGCGGGGTGCCTCTGTACGTCCTCCTTCTTAGGATACTGTTTCATAGCGTGGAGTTGATGTTCCTGCTGCTAAGCAATTGATCGATGAACCCTAACAGGTTGTCATCGGCATTGCTTTCCCCGAGTGCTTTACCAATAGCCTTATGGCTGATATTGTTGAAAGCCCCTTCGATGTCTATAAAAACTGCTTGCGTGTATTCTTTAACGCGATTTTTCGATGTAGCTGGTGAACGAGTGAAGAGCTGTTTCAACCGATCTCCCTTTTGTGTATGCGTGCTGCGCATTAGAGAGTGCTATCAGAGCGGCTTACAAATGAATCTCTATCAGCCGTTCCAAAATTTTCAGCAGAAAAGAGGTGAGGCTGATAAGCCTATAATCCTTAGCCAGTATCTCGGAGCTGGATTTAGTCCAGACCCACTTGCACAGACCCAAAAATCAGGGGAGCTCGTCATTACAGCACAGAAACTTCTCCACATTGTGCGTTTAGCTTTCCTGATGGAGCATTAAAACTCCTTCAGTTGGAATTTATAAGGAGACCAGCCATTGGACTCATTAGTCCGATTAAAGAACATCCTACATTCCTTCTGCAGCTCGGCTTTGTCACTATCCCACCATCGTGGCTTGTGTTTCACCTTAGGTTTCGTTGAACTACTTGCAGACCTTGCTGCTTCATTGAAGGCAGAAGTAAGTGCCCCAACGGCTTCCCCAAGACCGCACATGTCTTCAATCTTTGGAAGTCCGCCTGCAAGGGCAGACTCGAATACTGATTGGTATTCGACCCAATCCATTTTCCTTTTGTTGATGAAGGTTGGATTTACCTTAGGGTCAAAAGCCACATGGAACATTATATATAGATGGTCGGAGAACAAGCATTCTTTTGCTACATGCCATCCCTTGATAGCATAGTGGAAGTGCTCGTTCGAAAATCTTCCTACGGTTTGCCGTAATGAAAGAAGAATCTTCACCTTTGTTAACTAGGACTAAGTCATGCGTTTAAATAAATTCAAAGAGTGGCTCACCTCTTTTATTCGTATCAGTGCTTTTGTTACAGCTATATTTTGCGTAACGTCCACTCTTACACCGTAGCCGATCCTGGCCACGGTTTGGGCAATCCCACCCGGCTTAAACCCACAAAGAGGTGTGTCGGAATAGTTTTCGATAAGGGCACCACCCGTTTCTGCGCCGGGACTGCTCTGTCCGCGAATCCGGAAACGGGAACAGGATTCGCGACGACCCAAAACCAACTACCGAATAGGGAGCTTGAAACACAAAAGCCGGAAACGTGACGTCCGCCTCATCACTTCACACAACTAATACAGTTCCTTATTTATTCTTAAGCACTATTTTTTTCCTACAATTTCAAACCTATCTATCCCTATCTATATATGCTTAATTCTGGTTACAATTTCCTCCGTCTCCTTAAACCTACTTCCGACGCACCAAATCGGATAACACTTATGGCTCGGTAATGCTGGTAGGGTCAATAACTTCCGCCCTTATTCTTGTTGCCGTCCTTTCTAACTTGGTTCCACTCCTATTGACCGAATTCGTACAATCTTGGTAAGCTAGCGTAGATGTCGCTTTCGTCGTACTGTTCAATGATGTGAGAGTTGGGTTGATTGGATTCGCTCGTCTGGCTGTTGGAGACACGTGTACTCACTATTATACAGAAAACTCCCTTTCGCTTATACTATATGAATGTTTTTCTAGCACTTGGTAGTTTACCAAATTGCTGACTTTCAAAAGTATCCTTTGAATCCCCTCAAAACTCTCGCAAAAATATCGTAAATATTCTTATGGATCAATTTTTGAACAGTGCACTTCGTCTAAATGTTTATAAAATTTGGTTTCTTTGTCTCAGAACTCGTGTTTACCTTCTCTATATACTTTCATAACCAAAACTGGGAAATTACTGTAGAAAATTTTTCACTGATTTGTGCGGTCACGATAGCACACACCGCACTTTTATTATTATTATTATTATTATTATTATTCTGAACTCGAAAAACTGCACCGCATAAGCTTCGCGCCCAAATTAAGATCAACCCCCAAAACGCTCTCGCCGTCGACTTATCCAGCTCCGCACCGAAAAAGAAAGATCCCGTCAGCAGTTCCCGCACCCCTATGTTGCGAACGTAACATTATCAATTTTTTTAACAAGAGAGCGTTTACTCGCAAGATGGTTTGGGGTCTTCAAGAGCAGGGCAGATCCCCATTTTGCCCTTATGGGTTTTTGGATCGACTGCGTTGCGTGGCAAACGTAACACTTTCCCAAATGCGGTGAGGGGTATTGATCCTCTGCGGGTTGATGGAAGGTGACAGAACATTGTGTGCCATATAGCAGGAAACAGCCAAAAGGAGTTTGGACTGCCTTTCCACTGCTATGACAACGGTGTCCTCGTGTGTTAAATTGTACAAGATTAGAAACTTCAAGCCTGCAAGCTCTTGGTTTACCTGGTGTGTAGAGAGAGACAGTTTTGTATCCCTGCATATTGAGCCCGCAAACCTGGTTGCCTACCAAGGTTCCTGGGCCGGTGTTAGCTCCTCTGCTTTCTGGGTCAGGTGAGGACCAGTGCGGCGGATGCCGCTATAGAATGATGGAGATTAATGTGGAGAAACCTCAGCCTAACGACACATGGTTTCATCAACCTCCTCGCCAGAATAAAACATCTGCGCCTCCTCAACCATGTCGAGGGATTGAAGAAAGGCCCCAGCCAACTTCACAGTGGAGGAGATCTGATTCGGAGGGGTCTACGGTCAGGTCTACTGATGCTTCCTCAGTCACCACACTCGCACTCTCTTTACTCGGTTGCCGTAGTGTCGTACAGTCATTGCGATAAGCTCGCAGGGTGATAGCCGAGAAACCGTAGCTTATAACTCCACCTTTAGTCTCCAACAGAGCTAGTGACCCCTCGTTGAGGATTATGAGAGCCTCTCTCTGTGCATTGCAGGACTCGCTTACCTTGTCTACCTTGCAGTTGTCCACCGGAAGATAAGCATAGCTAAGCTTGATAAGGTGAACAATTTCTTCCGGTTTGGATGGCTCCGCCGGTAGCCATGCCCTGGACCGAAGCGGATTTGGGGTGTCTTCCCGGGAGACAGTTTTTAGCTTTCCAATCATTGATTGATGTCCTGCCCGTAATTTAAACAATGTGCCGTGTCGACAACAATGTGTTATCCAATACTGTGATGTGCGACAATGTTTCGAACGATTGGCAATAACGAATGAATTGAATAAAGACGAGATACATGTGACATAGAATGAATTTAGATGTGAACTTATGTTTAAGATTTATAATAATGAGGTTGGGAGTGCGTCTTAACAGTGACAATTAATTTATGGTTTTTTAAGACACCCACGTCGCATATTGACGGTTCGTGTAAGCCTTGCATGTGAATGTGTTTCTTATTTTTGCGCATAATAGATAAAGGATAGGAATTATACACATGATTTGGCTTGTTAAATGTATGTTTATGTTAAAAGAAGGAACGATCAACACAAAAAAAACTAATATCGAAATCAATTTTGTAGATAATTTGATTTCTTTGATATCTCTTGCCACAATCGGAAAATTTACATATATCGGCATTTCACGTACCATTGAGATTAAAACTCTCATTAGGTAAGAATTGTGCTTTTAATTAACAAAGTTCAACAACATACATAACAACTTAGAATAAATTCAATGCAAGCAGGAACGTAAGATTTCCTGAATGAACAAATTGCTAACAGTTAGTTTAAACCCTAGCACACCTGTTATATAATTGAAGTGTGGACTTTTGCATTAGCAACAGAGTAAGAAAGTAGTTCGTGCACGGAACACGGAAATGCACATACATAGATGCTGATTACGTTGATTTGTTAAATCGCGAACTGACAGTGAGAAAAGTCGTGGTATATTTTACAATTTACATTCAGGAAATCGCGTATAGTCAAATGTTAGCATTTTTTTGTTAAAATTTAAACAAATAATAGTAAAAAGTTCGGGAGAATAACGATGTGATCATCGTTGCCCCGCTAAGCAATGTGTAAAGACCAGAAAAGACCAGTCATAACCATGAAACATGCCAAAATGTTTCTGATTCGTTACTAAAATGAAGTAAAGTTTACTCTTCTAATTATTTGAGAATATAGAGCATTGAAGGCATAGCATTTCCTTGAAACTGCAGCATAGAATCATTTGCTTCTTCCAAACACCTAGGTGGCTCGCGCCGGGCGCAGTAGATTTAGCAGGAACAGCAAAAACTGTTTTAATAGACGGTGCTCACAGTGAGCTTGATATTGACATTGTAAGCCTTCATTGGTTTTTACACTTGAATCACACAAAATGCTCATGACTTTGTCAACGAATAACTTACAAAACTATTTGAAGATGTACATAGTATCGATTATCGTTATAAGTATCCAACTAAGGCTGAGGCTCCACGTCCGATTCCAAACCGATTATTATTTGGAATGCGTAAACAATAAGAACGACGGGCGTCAAGGCTCCACGTCCGATTCCAAATCTGAAATAAGAACGTGCGAGGCTCTTGAATCAGATTGTTTGTTTAGTGTTCATTCTCGTGTCGGTGCTCATCGTGAAAACATCTGTCTTGTGTTGTTGATAGTGTCAGTGCTAAAATACTAAGATGGATGAATTCTGGCACTAGGGCACACTTCTCGGCAAACATTCTCCCACGCCGCATCATTCAATTACCTGTTGTGGTAGTCTTTATCCGCAATACTCCATATTACCGGATTATTTCCTACTGCCGTTATCACCTGCTCCATGGCCTTCTCCGTTCACTGCTTTTTAACGAATGACCACAACGCTTGCGCATACAGAAAACCGGTTTCAGAAAACCGGCCGTGGAGCCGGGTGCCATCCGATCTTATGGCGAAAGCGTGTAAATGAGCGAGAAGGAAGCGCCTTCGTTCAGATTATGAATCGGAACGTCGACCCGGGTCATTCTGAACAAGACGGGTCGTAAAACCGGCGTTCTTGATCGAATCGGGCGTGGACGCAGGGTCGCCCGGTTCTCATATAAATAACATGCAAAATAAGAAAAGATCGCGCCGCTATGACGTTCATTTTTAAAAACAAACAAACCGAAACCGATTTAGAATCTTACGTGGAGCCTCAGCCTAAGGCAACAACATTATGAAGATATGTTTATCCGCGAAAGGCAGCAGGTCATCAGTGTCAATCTGTACAGTTGAGCGTTTTTAAGTTGGCGGATGCTATACTTTGTGTATGCAATATTTTTGTAAAATCTAACGTACCGTGCAAAACATGGTTCTAACACGAAAAAAGCAGGTTAGTTCATACGGAAACTGAAACTTAATTCCAGCATCCGAAGCTTTCAATTCTAGCGCATACGTCGCTTATGCCCTGTTACCTTTTTCGTGACCATATAGCTTCACTCAAGTACTGTATATTTGCAAACAAATCGGTTAGCTACTGTGGCAGCCTTAGTAACGCCACATTTGACGACTCTGACGTTTCTTTCTCTGACGGCGAGAGGCGCAGCAAACGTCAAGTGAAAACCTCCTTCCTCCACGACACGCGGTCGGTGACAGTCGACTTGTAAATGCATTCTATGTTAAACTATTGTTCGTTACATTTAAATAATAATCACAGTTAACTATTTCCGTGGTGTTTAATTCTAAAACCGACTTGCTAAACACCAAATTTAAGTCAGCGCAAGAAGAGACTTCGCCCCAACGCGGTTGGGCCCCAAAACGACGCGCGTGCATAGTGCTGTCTCTTTCACAATCGCGTCAGTCAGTAACGACAACACACAGTTGCCTTAACACAGAGGTTTCTCTTTCCTTGTTCCTGTTTGTTTTGGTGGCGTCTGGATTCTTGGCGCACGCACGGACTTGCCGTTTCTACACACGCATAGGAAATTGGTTCTACACGCAGCCTAACGAGACATGGCTCTACCGCGAACACCCTTCAAGGAAATATCCGGCGACGTAAACACAAATCCGCTGCTATATGCAGCACGTGATTTATCACTGGACACACTCAAGTCACCGCAGTTATTAACCGCACAAACGCACGCTTCGGCATGGCAATCGGAGGATCAAACTGTTGCGGCAATCAACAACATCAAACTGCCCCCGTTCTGGAAAAATGATCCATAATCTTGGTTTTTCCATGCAGATGCGCAGTTGTCGAAAGTCGTCGACAACACCAAATATTACACCGTCATCGCATCTCTTGACATGGAAGTGCTCCGACAGATTTCAGACATCGTCCGATCACCACCACCGCAAGATAAGTATGCATTCCTTAAATCGCAAATGCTTTCCAGGTTTACCATCTCCAAGGAGAAACGAATCAACCACTTGCTAAACCACATCGATCTGGATGACAAAACCCCCTCGCAGCTACTCCGTGAAATGCAAACCCTTGCACCGGAAGGTTTTACTGATGACATCATCATAACCCTCTGGCTAAATCGGTTACCAGCTAATGTTCGTTGCATACTCGTGGCAAACAACGATTTTTCGCTGTTGGGACAAGCCACAATTGCAGACCGCATAGTTGAGAACAGTTTACCATCTCATGTCATGGCTACCGCACATCAAAAACTTCGTGACCAGCAAACCAGTGCATTTGAGATGCGCTTTCAGATCATCGAGCAAAAACTCGAGGAAATCACCGAGTCTGTCAAGACGTTAGCAGTCAAGCTCAACGGTGAAACCAAATCACTCTCGAATTCCTACAGACACGTGCCAAAACCACAAAAAGAAAGCAAAACGTGCTACTACCACCGAAAATTTGGCAGCGAGGCAAAGCGTTGTGTTAGCCCGTGTGATTTCAAACCTACTAATGAGTCAAAAAACTGAATAAAGAGTCACCTAGCAAACGTAAACTAGATGACCAGCCGCTTACTGACATCAACCAAGTAGAATACCGCCTACACATTAGAGACAGAAATTCCAAAATTAAATTTTTAATCGACTCTGGTTCCGTCGTGTCCGTTTTGCCATTTGCGCTGTCAAATATAAACAACAGCACAGGACACATAACATTATACGCTGCCAACAACACGGGCATTAAAACCTACGGCCAACAAACCCTTCGGCTGGATTTCGGTCTTTCCAAAACCTTTATATGGCAGTTCATAGTCGCTGACGTTAAAATGGCGATAGTAGGTGCAGATTTTTTGGCCGCTTTCAATCTTTTAGTGGATTTGAAACACAAACAATTGATCGACAAAACCTCACTCTTCACCACATCTGGGGAGACAATCAAAGCACAAATTTGCAATTTGTCCGCTCTCGACCCACAAAGCTGCTACAGCAATCTTCTTAAACAATTCCCTGGCATCACGGAGTCGAGCCGAGTACGAAAATGTTCAACTAGCCCAGTTTTTCATGACATCACAACCACCGGACCCCCTGTAGCTGAGAGGCCGCGCCGTCTCACTGGTGACAAACTGCTGGCAACCAAACGAGAAATCGACCTCTTGTTGCAGCAGGGCATCTGCCGTGCATCCTCTAGTCCTTGGGCCACTCCTCTTCACCTCGTCAAAAAGAAGAACGGTGAGTGGCGCGTCTGTGGAGACTACCGCAAACTCAACGCTCAAACAGTGCCAGATCGATACCCGATCTCCAATATTCACGATGTTGCGGAAAGAATGCACGGCAAGACCATATTCTCAACTATAGACTTGGACCGAGCGTATTACCAAATTCCAATGGCCGAGGACGACATACCCAAGACTGCTGTGTGCACTCCATTCGGACTTTTTGAGTACCCTGTCATGCCCTTCGGGTTGCGAAATGCAACACAAACTTTTCAAAGGCACATGGACAGCGTTTTACGTGGATTGGATTTCATCTTCTGCTATATTGACGACATAATCGTCATGTCCACGACGCCGGAGGAGCACATGAAACACCTGACAAAGCTGTTCACACGTTTACAACAACAGGGATTGCGAATCAACATCAGCAAGTGCGTTTTTGGAAGACGGGAAGTATTATACTTGGGTTACACTATTAACGCAAATGGGTGCAAACCACCATCGAGTCGCGTTGACACAATTGCTAATTACCCAAAGCCAACAACTATCGCAGATTTACGCCGTTTTTTGGGCATAATTAACTACTACAGACGCTGCATCCCAATGGCAGCTAACTTGCAAGCGCCACTTAATTCATTCTTAAAACAATCCCCCAAGAATGACAAACGCACAATAAACTGGACTCCAGAATCTGACATGGCTTTCACAGCGTGCAAACGAAGCATAGTGGAGGCTACTTCCTTAACACACCCGGTGTCTTCTGCACCTTTGGCACTAATCAAGGACGCTTCCGATAAAGCAATTGGTGCTGCCTTGGAACAACTAGTCAGTGACCAATGGCAACCACTGGGTTTCTACTCTAGAAAGCTGAGTACCACAGAAACAAATTACAGTGTGTATGACCGCGAGCTGCTTGCCGTCTACGCAGCCATCCGTTTCTTTCGCCACATTCTGGAGGCACGACCATTCGTCATCAGGACAGACTATAAACCACTGGTCTACGCTTTCAGCCAAAAATTAGACAAGGCTTCCCCACGTCAGTTACGACAGATTGACTACATATCACAATTCAAGACGCAGATATTACATATCTCCGGCGCCACCAACACGGTAGCAGACGCGTTATCATGAATCTGTGAAATAACCATGCCAACAACATTAAACGCCGAAGAACTGGAACGCGAACAATCAGTTGACGCAGAAATTCACCACCGTCTACAAGCAGGCACCTCTCTTCAACTACGAAAGGTGTTTATCGGGAAAGCATCGGTTTATTGCGACGTCTCCACAGATCAGGTCAGACCATATATTCCCTCAACCTTGCGCCGTCGCGTTTTCCAGTCAATACACGGTTTGGCACATCCAGGCGTAAAATCCAGCGTACAGCTCGTTAAAACTAAATTCGTCTGGCCAAACATCAAAAAGGACGTAACTCAATGGGCACGTTGCTGTGTTTACTGTTAACGAGCTAAAGTCCAACGACATACCAAAAACAAACCAGCCCATATCATCGTCCCAGACAACAGATTTGAACACATCCATTTGGATATCGTGACTCTACCAGCCATCAACGAATACAGGTACTGCCTCACTATCACAGATAGATTTTCACGATGGCCTGAAGCGGTAGCACTTAAAGACATTTCCGCTACCACAATAGCAACCGCCTTCTACTCGACGTGGATTGCTCGTTTTGGAACTCCCAAAACTATCACCACCGACCAGGGTACACAGTTCGAGTCATCGTTATTTCGAGCACTCAGCAACTTACTGGGAGCGAACCGTCTTCACACGACTCCATACCACCCCGCATCCAACGGCATAACCGAACGCTGGCACCGCGCATTCAAAACATCATTGATGGCAGCGCTAATGCGCAGTCAGTCAACGCCATGGACAGAACTTCTGCCCACAGTCCTACTCGGACTACGAACTGCTATCAAACCGGACATCGACGCATCACCTACTGAGCTCCTTTACGGCAGCACATTTCACCTACCGGGCGAATTTTTCACTGGCGATAAACCGCGACTATACCAGCTACATTCGTCGAAAAGCTCAGGGAACACATGCGAAACTTACGCCCAGTCCCCACTGCTCATCACGACAAGCGAAAAGCATTTGTGCAGCACGATCTTTCGACATGTTCCCACGTATTCCTGCGCATAGATGCTGTCAGAAAGCCTTGGGAGCCTCCTTATACAGGACCACATGAAGTGATAGCCAGACAATCTGACCGTGTCTTTACCATCAAAGTAAAGAATCAGCCCATCTGCATATCCACCGAAAGACTGAAACCAGCACACCTATTACCGGAGATTTCAGACACCAACACTGAAGGTCTGGAACAACCGATCGAATCCCCAATCTTCTGGAAAATTCCAACCCGCACATATAGCAGAAACCCAAAAACAGCACCTGCAACGACAGGCACAGCGCTAACAAGGACAGCGACGCGGCCACAGAGTCCTTCGCCATAGCAACCATAGCATACGAAATTGTCTGCCGACAAAACACCCACTGGAACATTGATCAGCCGAGAAATGACATTGACAGCATAAACAACCGACAACATCGTGACTTCAGTCACTAGGAAGGGAGTATTGTGGCAGCCTTAGTAACGCCACATTTGACGACTCTGACGTTTCTTTCTCTGACGGCGAGAGGTGCAGCAAACGTCAAGTGAAAACCTCCTTCCTCCACGGCACGCGGCCGGCGACAGTCGACTTGTAAATGCATTCTATGTTAAACTATTGTTCGTTACATTTAAATAATAATCACAGTTAAATATTTCCGTGGTGTTTAATTCTAAAACCGACTTGCTAAACACCACACTACTTAATTAAAAATGGAATTCTTGGTTAGCTCATATGATTAACGTTTGTTTTTCACTAGCGTGGTACAAACAAGGCAACTTCAAAGTACAACGAATGTTCAAAATCGAACATATGCAACTACAATTATGAAGACCCAATGACAAATACAATTGTCGCTGTGTGTTCAACTTGATCTATTTCTAATTTGGACGTTGTTGTTTACTTCATTTGCATTTCATTATTCAAATTAAATATTCATTAGAATGAATTCATAGCAATTTCCAGTTGCCAGTTTCGATGAAAATTCAACTAGCGATAAGGGCTCGCTTTTCGTTTCATCCATGCAGCGCAACTACTCGGTAATACGAGAATTAGGTTAAAAATTTATCACAACGCCTGCGAATCGCGTAGAGCGCGACTGTGGGGATCGGACGCCACAGCATAAAAAAGAATATATAGAACGGACACTCTGAGCTGTTAAAATAGACATGAGACGCAACATGGATTAGAAACACCTCCATCAGAGAAGGAAAAGCTCTGGATTTCGTTTGCAAGCTCGCCCACGCAAGAGTAGGTTGAAATTCATATTTAAATTTCTCCAGGCCGAATTTTACAAATGTAGAGACGAGCTGGCCATTTTATATGAGTTAATCGCGTACGTGTAAATTTCAAAACCCGATGACTTTACGCAAAGGGCGTAAAAGTAACGAACGTGGTGATTTACGCGGCTGATCGAAGCATTCGGGTCTGTCCGATCAACAAGATCAACGAAACTACGCAACGGTGTGATTTAAATAGCGTTAAATTTTATTGAAAATCTTTGTAAATAAATATTGGAAAACATAAATATGGTGTTTTAGCAGAACAACTAAAGTTCAAATTCGTACATTTTACATTACATTTTTTACTTTCAAAGTTCAAAGAGAGAACTTTATTTCCTTTCATCAATAATACTCACTGGTTTTCAATTTTCGGTGAGTTTTATCCGTTACTCGGTGCTGAAAATAGGAAAATAGAGCGAAAACCAGACAAACTCAACGTTACCGGGAAGTGTTTCATTATAATTTTACCCAGCTTTTGATACCCACACACGTTCATTAACAAGAAGTTCTCAACTTTTCCAAGCTGCACTTCCAAGGAAATGCAATGCCTTCTTCGTTGCTGTTTTCATTATCAACAAATAAAAGAAGGAACTGTATTTCCTTTTCGTAAAGCATCAGCCACTTTTTCGCACTCTTTCAAGTTATAGCCATAATCCACTTTCCAATCGTAAAGCACCAATGATCAAATATTTCGAACGCGTTATTCACCCGCACTTTTCACTACTGTTTGTTCAAACTTGTAAGTTCGCAACTTAACGAATTAACGAAACTAGCTTCCATAAGTATCTGTTTTTCGTGCACAAACCATTCACAAACAATTTTTACTCTGTTACTCATGCTAAAGTACACGGATATGCAATCTACCTACACTGATGCACAAGCTGACACTTTGGTTGCATACCAGGTATATGGGGCAAATTGGATGCGATGTCCGTGCAATATATTTTTTATGCTATGCGCCACAATATTGAACGAAGCCCAGACGTTTTTGTGTTCGATATTTTCCGGAAGTTCCAAATGTCGAATTAAATATACGAATTTCTCTTCTCAATTTGAAAGGATTTGATTTGCGAGACTCAAAGTAAACTCATTCAGCGTTACAAAATGTCTTCAAGTTTCCCGTTCAACAATCTTTTAAATATTGGAGGATCATTTATTCGAATAAGCAATAATCATTCAGAAGATGATGTGTATCTAGGACTTAAACCCCTATCCTACAATTCAGTGTTTGCGATCGATTTTTCTAGAATTCATCACAAACTTATGAGGACGATGTTTAAAGCGCGAGGGTTACATCCTTTTGATATATTTTTGTTCGAATTTGGATGGCTCAAATAGCGCTTACACCGCCTACAAATCGCCCGAGTGCTAGCATGTGATTCTCCTGTAATAAATCGAAAAAAGAAAGTCGTTTGAACTTCTTGACTTTAAAAAGGCAGAAATGAAAAGCCACTTCCGTTGCTCTGAAAACCTTAATTATAATTTCGGAGGCATCATTCTTTCTAACTAATTCTTTCGATGTCCACCAGGTTTCACTACGATTGCGAAGTGAATATTTTCTAACATTCTACTTGAAACCTTTCAACATTTCGCTTCCTTCTCACATTACTTTCTTTTATAGAAATAAATCAATCGCGATCCAACTAGAGAATTTACGGCGGAAATCACGACAAAATTTAGATATGAATTAGGGCCACAACTAGAGAAACGATCCACAGCAATGCGTGTCGAACTGAAGTTGCCTGCCAGCAGCCATTGTACCTCTAGCTCTGTCACAAAATTCCCCATACAAAACCAAAGTGTATAGACTACATGGTATGATCTTCCGCGTTTTCAAACGAGTTCAAGTTTGCGTCATCTTCAGCGGTAAGCGTGGTCAAATGCATGCAAGTAGAAATTCATTGATGCTTTCACTCAAGGAAATATTCCGTTTCCTGACTCGTCATTGATGAAAAAACCCTTAATTGAATTGCCACCATAGGAAGCTTTTGAAGTGTTTTATCTACTTGCATTTGTTACGTGTATCGTACTCATACATTTGTCGGACACGCATGTCGGGCCAGGCCTGTAAAAGAATTTGCATCTCATTATTACACATGATGCGTTGGATCCTGCACCGGGATTTTGCGCATGTATAAAATAGCATTGCGAAAATTTCAACAGTTGATTTTTTTCTAGGATGATCAGGGCTGCCCACATGATTTTCTCTAGTTTTTAATGGGCCGACAAAACCAATGGGTATGTTTACGTGTGTCTACTTAACTTGTACAATCGCGATAGGAAATACGATGAGATATGCGCAAGAACATACCATGTAGTCTGTATAACTTGATATGAAACCAGAGATGATACTAAGCCACGTATCTGAAAATCAAGGAAAATGCAAGTTGGACGATTCGACTACTGTGAGGCTACATGATATGATTATTTATGTTTTTACATGCAGAAACTCAGAGTCATAACTACCTAGCGGGTCCGATGAGTGTATTTGTTTTAACCCGATGAGAAAATTCGCACCCTTGCACTTATTGCACACGAATGGGAGACTTGCTTTCAAAATCGTCGTTTTTAATAGCATGACGGACGATTTAAACTTTCTCACAAGGTTTGGTTTAACCACTCGTATCCCCGGTGCTACATAATATGGTAATTTCCTGCAATTGAAGAAATTCAGCCGTAGCCTGAGATCAGCAGCATGATTTAGCATTTTGGTAGAAATGAAAGTCAGCACAATTTAACTTTAAAATGGCTTGAATCCAAGGTGTGAACTCACACGAATGTATTCATAATCCCAAATAAGTAGTTTTCTGAATAAACAATACCAGTCTTACAACTTATTTGTAAAACATCTGCAAAGCTAGCAATGTCAAGCGTAGTGGTTTATCGGGGCCAGAAAAACCCCTGCAAACTTATAAACGAAGCAAATCGGACAACATAGTTTAATTCCTGGGAAGCGTTCAACGAATACTTGTCATTCAATCCTGCAATCTTATTTGCAGTTGCAATCGGGCCTGCCACTTAATTTTCTCAACGTTTGGCTGCTCTCTCTAATGACAATTATCCGTTCACATTCTGATGCTTACTTTCAGCTAGCGAGTGAAGCTTAGCACGAAAAAACGAGACCAACCCTAACGCAGTTAATGTTTTTAAGAGTGCAAATATTCGCAGTATTCATACTTGAATGTAAAGCATACGATTTTGAGTTGCTCCCATTAAGAACCAGCCAAATAAAAAACTATGATGAGATGAAACCCGGCTATACATAAAGAGCTTCTCTCGCACCTCTTTCTAATGAACCTTTTCAACACACTTCAGCAGAATTACAAATGTACTACGTCACTTTATTTACGCTTTAATTTCAGATTATTTACTAATTCTTCTATAACTTTGTTATCGATGAGACCGATGAATTTATCTATAACAACGCCATTGCGGAAGGCTAATACGGCCGGCACAGCCTTGACCTCGAAGGTCTCAACTAAATCATAATTTTCGTCAACATCAACGACAGCCAAGTCAATGTCTGAGCAGTTGCCCACTAACGTCTCCATGAGCGGAGTTAGGATTTTACAGGGATCACACCACTCGGCGTGGAAGTTTACTATGACGGGTACATCACTATTTACGACCTGCAAATTGTCTACATTGAATGTCATACATGGCAACCAGAAACAAACCGAACCTTTTTGTCAAAATCGTAGTGATCCTTTATCACGAATACCCTGGAGAAGGCGCTACTTGATGACACATTTTTGCTCAACACTGCTTTCAGACTGCTCAATCGACAGGAGTTTAAAAGGAACATTCCTAACAAACAACAAAATAAAAATAATTGCTTTACTACCCCCGGTGTTGAAGGTGACACTCACTGCAGGCACGAGTCATACTTGCCTTCGATGTGAAGTAGGAGATGCTAACATCTGCACACAATGTTTCGTTTCGTTTCTGTCGTTCGCAGTTGTTGTGTTTGCAGCAGTTTGGTGCTAAAAGCTTTTTGTTCAGATCAATCATTTCTCGATTGATTTCACCTAATTTGGGCATATATAATTAGCTGTCTTTCACCTAATTTGGGCATATATAATAAGCTGCCATTGACACGTTTTAAGTGCGAAATTGGCTCAGTTCCTACTTACAAGATCAAAGTGAATTATTTAAATTTGAGGAATATTTGTCCAAGTCGATTCTCGTACACTCTGGTGTACCTCAAAGCAGTCACCTCGGCCCTCTTCTTTTTAATGTTTTTATATCAGATTTATCTGAAAAACTCTCGGACGTATCACATCTTCTTTACGCTGACGATCTGAAGATATATCACACCATTAAGTCTCAATCTGATACTGTTTTCCTCCAATCAAAACTAACTTCCCTCCAACAATGGTGTGATGTGAACAAACTTCATCTAAACGTTGGGAAATGTTTTATAATGACTTTTTCCCGTAAAATCACAATATTGAACAATGCAGACGTTCTCAACAACACGGTATTGGATAGGCAAGAAAACATTGTTGACCTTGGAGTTGTCCTAGACAAGAAACTATGCTTCAATTCGCACTACGATACTATTCTCTCCAAAGCTCATAAACAGCTTGGCTTTATCAAAAGACGAGCCAAAGAGTTTAAAAATCTGTGGGTGACTAAATCATTATTTACCTCACTGGTCCGCGCATTACTTGAATATGCATGTAATGTATGGAACCCACATTTCGGAGTTCATGATACGAGAATAGAATCAGTCCAAAAACAATTCTTGCTCTGAGAGACCTTTATAGCCCTGATGACTATCAAATCTTGCCTCCTTATGAAGTTAGATTGGAGCTTCTGAATTTGTCTACTCTTAAAACCAGAAGAACAGTGTTGTCTTCTTGTTTCACCTTTGACGGGATTAGGGGCCACATTAAAGTGAAGTATTTGACGAATAAAATAAAGATTAATGTGCCTGTAAGAAGTACGCGTAATACACGTTTACTTACTGAATATCAGCATCTTACTAGGTATGCAGACAATGAACCAGTTAATAGGTGCTGTAAAATCTTTAACACTACTCCCCTACCATCTCCAAGTTCAATTTTAAATCCAGTATTTCAAAAGCGCTTCCATTATCCATCCCTAAATTATGACGTGCATACAACATTATAAATTAACGTTGAATGTAGCACGTATTTTAGGGTTCAGTATTTGTTGTAATTTATATTTTATATTTTTATATGTTGACAGGGATTGTCTTGCTTTGGCGAAATAAATAAATAAATTTAGATTGAAATTAGGTAAACAATTTCAATATATCACCAATATTAATATATTGAAATTGGTTACCGGCAGAGAGTAGACTTTCTTACCGTAGAGAAATAACCCACATTGATGTTTTCTCTTGAGCAAAAATCGCACATATGAGAGAAGCTCTGCTATTACAAAAATACCCGCTTCAGTCAAACCATTCGAAATAATTTATATTTAGCTCCACATAAACTAAAGCTGAACTGTAAATCAAACCAAAAAGATTCCAAAACAATTCCACGATTTAAGTCTAATAGGCTAATTACATTTTCTCGGAAATACGCATTTATGATTGACACATTTCCAAATGCTTTCAACCGTTTGTATTGCATTGAGATAGTTTTGTTTGTCGGATAATAATGTACAACAGCTGCTGTCTAAAAATTTGGATGCCTAAATATTAATAAAAGCATATAAGAATGTAGAAAATCTCATGAATGTAGCTACTTCCCTTGAAAATCAACGGAAATGTATATGAAAATATGTTTGATGCATGTTTATGCATCCACACCGGTTTGTATTCGATTCAGTTTTCATCCAGTGGACAAACTTTTGTTAGGAGCACTGAATTTCCTGGACATATTGTGTTCAACCGAGTGGTGAATTAGAAAATATCAACTAGCGACATTTAGTCCATCAACGATTATTACCTTGTTTGTTTACTTATTTTTATATTTTCGTTTATTTGACATGATTCGCGCGAATGAAATTCACATATGATTAACACTTGTCACTGCTTGTCATACGTCATCTAAATGTGTGTGGTAAAGTGTGGTGAAAAATTTTCTTGCAGTTCTGCCACACGCAACCATCAGATTTTGAGTAGATTTTGTTGAAATCTAGGAGATTTGAGATCGACTAGGTTTTGATTTTAGTATGGAAAATCTGGTAGATTTTGGGTTAGATTTCGCGAAATCCCCCGATTTGTCGAAATCGGGTGCGATATGAACAAGCTATTACTTGCTTTGTCTACATTAAGTTTTGAAGGTATGTTAGAAATGTATGAAAAAAACGTAGTTTGAATTTAATAATGGTCAAAATCACGAATGAAGCCAAAACGATGTAGTGTTATATGCTGAAACCGATGAATAATAATGAAAATTGATGAAAATAGTGATTTATAGAAGACGAAATTAGTTCTAGTCGAAAGACATCTGGCACGCCAAGACGAAGGAGCTAATCGTTTTTTTAAAGTTCTACCTCCCTATGTTGAAAAAAGCGTCATTGGGGAAAACATTCGCTACCGATCCAAACAATCTTGCCAAAAATGCCCATTTTTTGGTGAGGATGGTGAGCACATGAGATAACTATGTAAAAATATTTTACCTGACATTAAAACTTATATTGCCGAAATGCTTATGCAGCTGATAATGAGCTCGCAGCTCATTATGAGCTTAATCTGGCTGATATTGATCTGACGGTAAGTTAGTTATATCATTAAAAGTTTAAGGGAGTAAAAAGTTTACTGTTGCAAATGACATATTTGGGGGAGTGAATTAACTTTTATAAAATAGCGAGCTCGTCTCTCTACATGTGCACATCCTGACCTGGAGAAATTCCAATACGAATTTCAACCTACCTTCAGATCGCTCTTTCTGATGGAGGGGTAATTTTGGCATGTTTTTTTTTCAAGTCTGTTTTGCCAGCTCATAGTGGCAGTGCTATATATTCTTTATGCTATGCACATAGCTGTCCAAGACTTGAGACAAAAGATGCGTAAATTATCCCTCCTATCAGTAAGAGCGCTCTGGCTTTCGTTTCCAAGCTGGCGTGCGGAAGAGTAGGTTGAAATTTGTATTCAAATTTCTCCAGGCCAGGATGTGCATATGTAGAGAGACGAGCTCGCCATTTTATAAAAGTTAACCGTGTACGTGTGCATGCCAAAATCAGCTGACTTAATGCTAGTGTGCCTGAAATCAACGAATGCGGCGAATACCCGATGCGAATACGTGACTGATCGAAGCATTTAGGGCTGCCCGATCAACAGAATCAACGAAAATACGCGGCATGAAAAACATAAATAAGTTGTGTTGGCAGATCAAGAAAAATTGAGAATTCGTTAATTTTTACACTTTATTAGGTTTTTAAAGTTCTTTGTATTCTCTCTCATACACTGAATTGCAGATTTTCGGTTTCTGGCGCGCTGTACCCGTCACTTAGAGCTGATAATCGGAAGCGAACACAAAAACCATACAAACATAGCGTTATCGCGGATTCCGTCACAATAATTTCACCCAACTATTGATACCTGCATATCTTCACTAGCAAGGAGTTTTCACTGATTCTGTATTGCAGTTCCAAGAAAATGCAATCCCTTTTTCGTTGCTCTATATTCCTAAATAAATAGACCATCGAAGAAGGAACTTTATTTCCTTTTTGGGAAGTATCAGCCACTTTTCACATTGATTTAAATTATGGCCATAAAACACTTTGCCAGTTACTTCGCGTTGCTTCGTGGGCCACCGACAATCACACATTTTGACCGCGTTGTT
Organism: Oxycera nigricornis; assembly: GCA_963942545.1. Classification (NCBI taxonomy): domain Eukaryota; kingdom Metazoa; phylum Arthropoda; class Insecta; order Diptera; family Stratiomyidae; genus Oxycera; species Oxycera nigricornis. The sequence continues at coordinate 79,417,875 of OZ012662.1, forward strand.
TTTCCGCGCTTGTCACTGCGATTTGTTGCAATTTTCATTAAAAACATCTAAAATCTAATGACACGCGATATTCCACTCGCGAATTGTCAAATACACACTGACATTTCTCGCTGACAGTCGCGATTGAGTGAATTAACGAAATTATCTTCTATGTGCATCGCTGGCTTTCGGGCACGAGCAATAGAGGTAACTATGGAGTGAAACATCAACATAATTGGTGGTAGTAGTTTCACTATGGGCTTGTGACACCTTCATGTAGTGGTTGGTTGTCATTGGCGGACGACATCGAAAATTTGAGGTACCGAAATTTTGGCGCAAGATTTCAAAAATTTTACATATCGAAACATTATTCAAGAATATATTACGGCAATTTTAGACCTCCAATGAAAAGAGTTTGCATGAATATCAAATAGAAACCAAAATCAATTATGCATGTTAGGCGACAGCCCACTCACTTAACGTTAAGATTCTGAACATATCAGATGAGTTCTCAAATACATGTAACATTAATAATTTTAGTTTTAAACACAGCAAAAAAACATTAAAATCATATGTCTTCGAGATTTATTATAAGATGATTTTCTATGGTTAATGTTAAACTTTAAAAATCCCGTCAATATTTCAGTAAACTACTCAATATTTAATATTAAAAGTAAAAACCGGGAACGCTCGACTTAATTTGTTAACCTTTAAAGCCACCCTCTTCCTTTTACAACCGGGCTTGGGACCGGCTTTGGCTGAATTATGGCTATTACCAACATCGAATTTGAAATGAATAATTGATAAAATTCATCCGTCTCATTAATTTCTGAAACGCCACTGATTGTCAATTGTACACAATTCTGGAAAATGTCGTTCTCTGTATTGGATATTTCATAGCTCATAAAAATATGAAATTTTCAATTAAAACAGCTTTTAAAATTACTCAATCTTTTAAACAGATAACGTGTATATTTACTGCACTTAAGTACGAAAATGCGCTCTTTCATTTCGAAAATATGATGAACCACAAATTTTGCACTTCATATCACAAATTCTTGAAATTCACTAACTGTCGTGTCAATCTATCAACATTGTCTTCTTTGGGCTGCTACACCCGAGGTTAACACTTGTTTTTGTCACATAGTACTTCGAACCAAGGTCAGGATTTGTAAAAAAACAATACGCGTTTTGCTTTCTTTTTGTTAAGATCTGTCAATGAAAGCGGTTTGGCACTTATGAACAGCGCTCTAAAATGAGTTGCTTAGGGTATCCATTATTTTTTCAACTTATAAACAAAAAACGTAAATTGAAAATTATTAAAGAAATATATCCAGTTCAAAAAGATGGTAATGTTCAATCATGGTGAAAGTTAAATTACGTAGGGCCCATCAATAGTAAATTGTCCAAATATTTAAAATACAACACTGAACTATCCTTCGTTCATTCGACTAGAATTAATTTTAAAAAAAAATACTTTTTAACAACAAAAGAAAAAATGGTCCCCGTTCCCATTCAAGAGTGTATCGTGCATCCTGTGATAATTGCGATGCAGCTTATATAGGACAAACAGGTTAGTGCTTTAAATTTAGATACAATGAGCACATCAAAGCAACTAGAGAGGTAAACATATTTTAGATACAGGTCATAATTTTAGCATTAACAATCTTAATATCCTATATAAAATAAACAAGGGGAAAAATCTAGACTACCTGTAATGCCTTGAGATTAGGCGGGCCACAAAGAGAAAAGAAAACCTGCTAAATGATATTTCCCTGCTTTTTGGTACGTTGAAGGAGTTCAAAATTCCGACGATCGCTGATCAATAGTCAAAGACCGTTTTTGCATTCCCAAGCAACTGAGAATATTCTACGACATCCATGTCAGCAACCATGGATTTCAATTATTCAACGAATTTATCGACAGTTGTCTTTAATAAATACGGAATAATCGCCCATTTTAAAAGAATATTGAATTATTTTTAAAACGGTCACGGACCGTTGGGATGAAATAGTGTGCCAGCGGCATCATTTTGACACGGTATGATGCGCCGGAGATGGTGGTATAATTGATATACTCCATTCCTTATTAAATTTCTTACACTAAGAATGGAATGGAATAATCCAATGCCAAGCAATTGCTTCGAATTTGGTAGGTGCGCAATGGAACATCTGCATTGCGTAACCAGTGCAAAATATCTTTGAGGAACAGTACGATGACTTGGAATTGTGGCGTGCTTTTATCACATTATATGACCGCACACCGTCACAAACTGAAATTGTACACAAAGGATTACAATCTTTTGTAGGAGCGTTCAAGGTTTTCTTGTGTTTTGCTACTGCCAAAGGTTTCTCAGTTTTGGTTTTCCAGCTGCGGTGATATTGATTATTAAGCAACATATTTCACACATATTATTATCTATGCTTCCTAACATTCATGGATTTATACTGTTTTTGAAAGAAATGATTGATTTATCTTTGAATGAAAAATATTATCAGCTAAAATAAAATTCATATGCAACATACAATAAATAATAAAATATTACTGACACACTACAGCTGATAAGGAGCCAGCGGTAAGCAAGTAAAAGCTATATCATTAAAGGATTAATGAAGTACAAATTTGACTGTTGCACGTGTAGTACATGTACATACCATGTAACATCATAGCCACCTGTAGTACATATACATACCATGTAGTACATGTACAAACCATACAACATCATAGCCACCAATCACACATACAATTCTTACATGCACTACTTTTCGATAAACTCATAGAGTATCCCTGTACTCAACATATGAGCATCGATAATTAGCTATGAACTCAGACACGACCCACCTCAATGACTCATGCATACTGGAAGATATGGTCAAGTGTTTTAAATACTGATCTAATTAATGTTGTTCTGGGTACGGGCTAGTGCCCCTTTGCTGACCATAAGCATTAGAGTGCAATAAATGTAGGTCATGATTGCAACTGAATGGGATATGTAGATTGATTGGGGAAATACGTTACCGTGAGAACCAAAACACGGCGCGCGTGGTTGGTTCTGGTTACTAATTTAGTTATTTAGAGTAGGGATATATTATGTACTAGTTTAAGAAAATTTGCAATAAAAGAACGAGTTGGGCTTAGGCTCATCCTCAATAATCCAGGAGCAAGAAACTAAGGTTGCTGTTTTATTTAGCGACATTGCCTACCAGCGGCAAAGTTCTTAAGTTCTGGGTAACTGCGCTAAGACTGCCTTTCTAGTTCGGCAGAAAATAAATTGCCTCTGTTTTCGGCAATTTAAACAAATAGACATATCGGCCGCCTGAAACTTTGTTTCTGCGCCAAATATGTGGCAGACTCACTGCCTGTAGGTATACCTCGAGCCCATAACAATTTAAAGGTCATATTCTAGAGATATACCTCGCATCAGCCTAGAGGAGTATAGGCAACGGAAGCGACAGAGCTCGTGCGGTAACATTTAAACCAGTAACATTACACACGTGCCATCTATGGGCTGAGCAAATTAACTAGTTCCAATTGTACTTGTCAAATCGTCATTTCGCAGTGAATTTCGAAGAATTTGAACGTTATCACCATGGGGATGCTTTCAATAGGCTGTATAAGTGTGAACCCGGTGTTTGTGGCACGAAAGTCAATTTGTAGTTGTTTTTCACCTTCTAAAAGTTTTCTTGACAGCCTAATTGTCAGTAACAGTATGCTACACGTAGTGTCACTATTTCATTAGAATCAAACTCATAATGAGTAGCGAGCTCATTATCAGCTCTAGTGTGTCGGCAGCATAAGATGCCGACTCCACGCCATCAGTAATATCTTCTGTGTAATACTGCAGTACACACTGCTCGCTATGCAAATGCATGTGTGACAACATTGCACACTGCTCTTGAAGCATCGATAGGTTGCATGAAAATGGCACCAAAAACTGAAAGTGCCTTATTGTTTGTACTTTTATACTGATGACAAACCAGCTTGAACTGAAATTCTAACTGCTCCTTTTTTCAAAGTATGCATATTTTTGTATTTTCTAGCACTGAAGTTTGTATTTGATAAGCATGTTGAAAGATATTACATACATGATTTCACACACGCACACCCGCCTTCACACACGAATATCAAGAATTATTTTAAAACCATCTTATTGTCTGCATCAGAATTGCATGCTTCTTCTGTTAAAGCTGCTAGAGAAATTTTGAAGAATCCTAGTTTTCCATCGGCCATTACCTTTATTCTAACATTTTCGATCGATCTCATGTCCTGCTTTTTGAACATTATATCAAGTACTTCTGATGTGTTAGCGTAAACAACAGGTCTACGTTCTATAACTTCAATTTTATCTTTGGTGGTCTCGAATTCATAAATACAATTGAAAAAGTCGTGTTGTTGCTTTTCACAAAAAATATTATGTATTTCCTCAAATACGTATTTCGGTTGCTACTTGCAGCTTAAAACACCACCAAAAGACGCTCAAAACACCAAAATAATTCATTAATACCTTCTTTGTAAATATGATCCAGTATATGAGACTTTTCTTGCATATGGCTGTTAAAATTTTTAGGGATGGCTTTTCTTCCAGCAAAATTTCGAATAAAATTGGTAATTTGATTCATGTGTCTGTTAGAAACTCCGGTAGTTGCTTGGTAGTTATCCAGACGTTTAGCAGTAAAAATGGTTTCTTTACTTTTTGTTTCATTTAAAACTACTCGAGCTTTTGATCCTAAAGTATTGAAAATAATTTCACTGTCCACAAAATCACTTTTTTCATGTGCCTTTTTTCATTCATGTTGTTTTTAATTTATTTTGCTGTTTCTCGGGTAATTTTTCTACTATATCTAATACATTGTCGCGAGTACTAGATGAAGATGGACCCATACAATTATATTTTATACCTTTATCTAATTTTTGATAGCAATGACTGCAAATCTCGGAATTTCTAGACTCAATTTTCTTTTGCTCAACCTCACATTTATAATGATGCTTATTTCGTTTGGTACCATCAATCCCATTACTTGCATCAATTTTATTCGTAAACTTACGTTTATTTTCTCGACCCTTGGTTATTTTTAAGTGTGATTCCTTCCGAGCAATTAAACATACAGAACAATTACAAATCATTGTTCTAGTTTCTTTGGTTAAATTAAGATCTTGGTAGTTGGTCATAACTGCAAGTAGTCATTTTTAACTTCCCAGTATATGGGAATTTCTTGTAATCGCCTCGAAAATCGAAATTGAAATTTTCAACATTTCTCTACGTTTTGAGGTCTATAGAGTATATTTTAAGTGTTTTTAGAAAGGGAGAAGTGTGTGTGTGACACTTTTTTCTACGAGCATAACTCACGTAAACAAAGTCGTATCGACTTCAATGATGTGTCAATCGAAGCGTCTTTGCAATCTTAAGAGCTGATTAGTTTTTGGGATACTTCGGTCGGGGGGGAGGGGGTTGTTGGTTTGCCCCTTTGAAGGTCATTTCTGTCATGCGTTATATGTCGCGAACCAAGCATACGATTTGCATGGTCAAGGTGTCAATCGACGCGTATCAACATTTGTGTGAATCTATCAAATTTTCAAATTTTGAAAAAAATCTTTGCAGCCGTTTTCTTAATTTAAGAAGGTTTTTTTTAATAAACAATAAATTTTTAAACTGATTTACGGAAGACAGTATTCAATTTTTATAAAATTTATATACCTCAAGCAGTGCTTGTAAAAACAACATCACTTTTTTTCATGATTACGTAAAAAATTAAATAAAAAATCATTAACAGGCATCATGATCTTCAAGGTCATTTTTGTCATGCGTTATATCTCGCGAACAAAACATACGATTTGCATTGTTAAGGTGTCAATCGACGCGTATTAACATTTGTGTGAATCTATCAATATTTTACAAAAATTGTTGGAGCCGTTTTTTAATTTTAAAAAAAAGTGCAAAAAATTAGGTTTTTTTCATAAACAATAAATTTTTAACCTGATTTACGGAACACAGTAATCAATTTTTATAAAATTTATATACTTCATGCAATGCTTTAAAAAATATCATCAAAACTTTTTCTCATGATAACAAGGAACATTAACTAAAAAATAAAAAATCATTAAATGTCATTATGATCTTCAAGGTCATTTCTTCCATTCACTGTATCTCACGAACCAGATATGATATTTGCATCAATAAGGTGTCAATCGTCATGTTTTAAAATCTTTTTGATTATTTTAACATTATAAAAATCCGTTTCAGCGGTTGTTTTAATTTAATAGAAAAAAATGAGAAAACTTAGGGTTTTTTCATAAAAAATATTTTTTTAACCTGATTTGCACAACACAGTAATAAATGTTTATAAAATTTATACATTGTTATCAGTTTTTGAAGAGAAACCAGCAAAACTTTTTTCATGATGCTGAAAAAAATTCAATTAAAAATAAAAAATCATTGAAAGTTACCATGTGAAAGGGGTTCTTCCGATTGATATTACCGTATATCTTTTATTCTAAAGACTTTGTTGTAAAGTCAATCAAAGTTTTAAAATGTTTGGATAATTTGAGCAGATTTTTAATAGTTTTTGCAGTCTTTTAATTAAAAAAAAGCGGTTTAAATTTTGAAAACCATCAAAATTTCAATCAAATTTGCATTTGTGGTAATCAATCATCATCACCCATCCACAAAAGCCTTGCGTAATCAATGGCTGCTCCCGTAGATGATATGATTAATATTAACTCATTCCTGTTACTGCTATGAATACCTTTCATTCTTATTATTTAAAGTAGCAGTATTTTCGAAATTATTATTGTGTTTAATATTTTTAATGTTTATCTAGATATTACTGGGAAGTTGACCGATTGGACCTCAAGGGTCGCACTTCGCGGCTTGTTTATATTATTTTCATGTTCAGTAATAGTATGTCTGCATGACATACAAATACTCAAGGGAAATTTAGCATTTGATAAATTTGCTTTTGCGAAAACAATTTCTCCATCACAAAGTGCACATACTTTTACTCGAATATCTTCATGTGTGCATTTACCATCAATGTGTTGATTAATATATTTACCATGTTTAGTCTCGTCCATTTTTTAATTTATATTTTAACTATCAATACTGTTATGTTGAATATACGAGTATAATAAAGTTAAAGCATCAATCGTCCAAGCAATTGTCCCAGTCTTTAAAAAGAAATCTGTGGAAAAACAAGATCAAGCGCCACTTGTTCGTCGTGATATTTATCTCATTAGAGGGTGTGGAAATAATATCTTGATTTTGTGTGTAAATGTGAAATCATGTGTGTAACACCTTTCAACAGGCTTATCAAATACAAACTTCAGTTTTAAACGCTAGAAAATACAAAACTATGCATATTTTGAATTTGTGTTAGCTGAGTACTGAACGGCAGAATATTTAATTGAAAATTGAACAGTTGAAAAGTAAAACAAAATCAAAAACTATGCTTAAAACCTTATTTTTGTCTGCTAAGTGAGCTGAATTCCCGTACTGTACAGAAAAATTCTGTACGGTGCAAAGCCTGTATTATACTCAAATAGTGAACAGGCTGATCCACTATGTTTGTAAAATGAATATTCATGCTTGCCGGAAATTCCCATTTGAATTTATGTGTATGCATATCATATACGTCGATTTATATGAAAAACTGTAATTACCGAAAATAATTAATTTGACTAAGAGAGCTTCGTTGAGAATAGTTTATATATAAGAGTTATACGCGGCTGAATTATTTTTTTAGAAAAAAATGTGGGACCGAACCACTCTATCCGTCCTCCCCAGCCACAATTAACTGTAGTATAAAAAACCGTCGAACTTTAGTCTGAAATTAAAAATTTTATTCATTGAATGTATTTTTGAAATCGGAAGAGAAACCTCCAGTAGTTCAATATTTATACAAGGAAAAATTAGATGCTAGTCATCGAAGTACTATTTCGGGACAGATGGTACAGTCTTGAAAAAAATTAATATAAAAAGAATAAACTCGAGACTCTAGTCTAAGAGACCTGACTCACGCATTGAATGCATAAAACCAAATTTGGTTATAACCAAGCAATGAAGCAAGATTTCTGTTCGACCAATTTTTTCCCATTTTTTGCATTTACTAAATTAAACACGACCGTCTTCAATTAATTTATTTTTTATTTTTTAAACTTCAATGCATTATCCGCTTATTATAGAGGTTCACATTTAATCTTAAATTCATCATTGTGCAGTTTACTGTGTTGTTCGAGATGTGTTGGCTCGAGGAATTTTTCATCGCATTTTATACACTGGTATGGAAAGGAAAGGCCGTGTTGATTTTTCATGTGCGAATATATATGCGATTGTTGCTTGAAAGTCCTTTCAGGACATTTCGGGCAAAAGTAACCCAAAATGCCAGCATGAATTTGCAAATGCTGGTTCAAAGATGTAACTTGTGTGAATTTTTTGGAACATTGATTGCAGCAATACTGTTGAACTTTGTGATGTGTCTTCATATGATTATTTAAGTTTGTAACCTGAAATAAAGTACATTTGTTAGCATTTTGTTTCATATCAACATTCTGCAGAAGATGAAATATGGTTAAATTTTTAAGTTTTTCGTCAGAATCGACCGTTGCTAAGATCAGCAACTTGGTAATCTGTAGGTCAAAGTACGCGACCTCTCGTGATAACTTGTATTCAATAGACTAAAGCGAGACATTTAACTACATGGAGTTATGGCTTCATTCTAAACGTATCAGCAGCGAGATGCGAAGAACAATTGTGAGATTTCAAGGATGAAAAGGGTGAAGGATTTTATTTTTTGCATTTTTTGAAAATTATAGACAGGCGCTAACAGGGGCGAATGAAAGACGAGTTAAAAACTAATTGGACCAGAGTCGATAAAATAATTTCAGCCTAGTTTGGAAATGATTAAATTAGAATCCATTATGCAATATAGATTCAAGAAAACAATAAAAATAACGCGTCGGAAGCGAAGAGAACACTGAAGAGAAGAAAGAAAAAAATAGCGTGATAACTTTTTAATGGTCGGAACGCATATGGAATAACTTAGTTGAAAATAGATGTAAGAGCAGAATTTCGCTTCTTATATGATCATGAGAATTTTTTTTAAATTTGAGACTTTTTGGTAGGCAATCACAGCCAAAACCCAGGAGGAACGTTCAATTTTACTTTGCATAAATAGGAAAAGAATAGTTTCGATGTGAGTGCTAACATCCTCTTCAGGATATGAGGTTTGTAACACCATCTACAGATCAAAACGATGGTACTGCTCTTTGGACTGTTGCCAAGATTTAGCTTGGAAGGTTGCAGATCAACTGTTTTTTGAAAGTTGATGTTCAAATTGACATTATTGCTGATGTTCGTTATAGTGAAATCGGTTCATATACGAGTACTTGTCGGTCGCAACACTCGAAGACGTATGGGTAGAGTTGTATTAATGTTAAATGGTGGGCCTATTGTATGGCAAAGTCGGAAACAGGGAGTAATTACAACATCGACTACACACGCAGAATATGCTGCTGCCTATGCAACGGCGAAAGAAGTCGTATGGTTGAAGCGCGTGTAGGACGAAATTAACTGCGAATATAAATAAATGAAGCTGTTCATTGATAATGCAGCAGCGCAGAAATTGGCGGGGAATCCGGCTTTTCATAAGCGAACGAAACACATCGAAATCTAATTTCATTGTACGCGGGAGATCGTAAAAAAAAGATATGTTTAAGTTGTACACAAAGCGAATGCTGTACAGTTGCCCGATATGTTCATAAAATGTTTAAGGGGTTAATACTAGTCAGAGGCGTGAAATAGGCATTTCAAAAGATAATTATTTGAAGTTTTGTATATTGTTTTTATTTTATTGAATAAATTAAGTTTACATAATATGTTTTAAGAAGCTTTCGTGAAAATTTCTCTTACATTCGCGGCAACCAGCAGTACTTTTTAGTTATTCAAAAAAAAGATGCTAGTTTAGAAGCTTTTTTAATGCTTAATTGCAGTTTTTGTTATTTTTAGCAGAACTGTTTTTCGATAAATAGTAAACGAGTGTTGTTTGACACTTTGTACAGAAGTGTCAAACAAATGGGATGAACTTTATTAGCAACAAAAACAATTCCATACAGTACCTCATTTCGTACATTGAGTCTCTCATGACCACTCACGTAAACAAATTGTATTTATTACTTTTAGATTAATAAATCGTTTTTTTACGATTAATTGTCGAATCTATTTATTACTCTTGCTGCGCAATATAAACTCCTAAAGTAAGGTTATTGAATGTGTTCGAAATTTATAGTTAAAAATCGCCCTTGCTTTAGAAATTTATATTGAAAGAAGCTGATCGTGCGTTGAAACATTCGACTGCACCAGTAGCGCCTATTTATACAAGGTGGGCAAAGGTTGTGAAGGAATTCATTCTCTATGTTAGTCAGAGCATTCCAGTTAGGAAGAACCAAAACGTAGAGGCCTAGAGCTATTGTGTCATGGTTTAGAAATAATTGTCGGAACTGAAATACTATTTACGAATTTTTCGATTAGAAACTAAAAGGTTCATTTACAATGGTCTATATTTTAAATCGATTCGTGTATCTTTTGAAAAAGTGCAAAGTGGTTAATCGCTTTATCCTAAAATTTAACCTGTTTATCTGTTTTAAAGTTTTTAACCTTTTCTTTTCCAAACGCAATGGTGCCTAGTTTACAAGAAAGAACTTGGCTCATTGAGTTTCTAGAAAAGTTCTTGATACATTTGAATGCAGGTAAGCTGCATTCAATTGATATCGAAGTAGGTTGGTTGTAGAGACAGCCCCCTTTATCCAAAGATGAGCCCACTTAGGCCACGATAGGCCCATTGTCATACCACGAAAGATTGGGATGACGAGAACCATTTAGATTCTCGTATGAAGCTGGCTATGTAGCTAATATTTAAATCAGCTACTTCTGTGAGGCTGTTCAGGAAGGGTGAGCCTAAGGTTTACATGCTCTGGATAGTGCTGGACATTCACACAGGAAGTGTTGGAATGTTTCTACCCCCTCTTTCAATCTGCAACTTCGGCAGAAATCGTTGAAAGGAACACCTTATCTTTCTACGAGTCTTCCAATCAGACAATGCCCGTCAGTACGGATACGATGGAACTTATGGTTTCGCGGCTCGTATTGAGGAGCTGCTCAGTGCGTTTGGAGCACAATGCGTGTCAAGTTTGCCTGGTTGTTCTACAGGTAATACCTGCTTGAATCCTAGCTTAATGAAGGCTAGAGGTTGGCTGACTTGGGGTGTAAGTGTATACTCCTGGAGCTCAGTGCCAGCTCTCGCTAGGGTTTCTGTTCCGCAAATTCCCGGTATATCACTATGTCCCGGTACCCAGCAAAGAATCATTTCACAGTGAAGCGACATCACGTTTAGTTATAAGCGACATTCCATTGCAATTTTGGCCGAGATATGCACGCTGGATAGTGATTTAATAGTAGCTTGACTGTCAGGGAAAATGTTTAAATTTCTTTTGGAAATTTTCTGGTTTCTCAGCCAGTGATACAAGGCAGTAGGTATCACAATAACCTCTGCCTGAAAAACACTGCAGTGGTTTGTTAACCGGATGGATAGTTTCAGGCCTAACTGTTCTGAGAAAACGCCACAGTCAATTTTTCCATCCATTTTTGATTCGGGATGACTGACTTGAAACCATGGTGAAAACAGGGAATCGGAAGAGCGAGGTCTACTTTCCCTAGCGTTGGTCCATCCCTCCGTAGTATTCTGGAGTGGACAATGTTCCCCTCATGCCAGAGATGTAAAGCTTTCAACCGAACCGCAGAGCACTTGGCCTGCTGTCTCGTAACTAGCTCACTCGGAAGCTAATTTAATAGCATGATTAATGCCTTTGTTGGGGTAGTGCGTAGAGCCCCGCTGATTGCAATAGCTGCAATCCTTCTCACCTTGTTTAGCAGGTTTACATTCATGATGCCGAAGTAGCTGGCAAAGAAAAAACCAAGCATAGAAGTTTGTACACCTTAGGAACAACATCGATTAATTTATTCTTGCATGTAAACTGTCTCTACATTATCTTCAAAATAAGACACTGTTGTAAATCAAGTAAAAATTTCACGGTTTTTAACGGTTAGCAAATTCAAGAAAGATGATTCTTGCATATCATAAAAGCTTACCTGTAGTTGATTGATTGCTAAATTGATTATCTCAGCATAAAGGCCTTTAAAATATAAAGAAGGTTCCGAGACACCACCATGATCTAGTTTTGTTTGTTTTTATGGTGGCGGTATAGAAATAAAAATATTCTCAAAAATATCTCCAAAATAAACATTTTTCTCTCTGTACTCCTTTAATGTGATGAGAAATCTATTCATTCTACTCTTATGATAATCTACATCCGAGAACCTTGATTATAGAATGTTAAAAATAATATTCGTTTGCGGTAAATTGACTTGAATATTCTCGAGTGAACGTAAATGTGAAATAGTTCAAAATACATTTAAATTCCCCGGATTCTGCAGTAGCTTCCCGATTACGAGCAAAATGATCACTTTCCAAAATATCTTCAAAAACCTTCTCAAACCTTATCTCAAAAACATCAACAATTCACTATTTAAAGTTCCATTGTTCAGTTTACCCGACATTACAGATGCTCCATCTTAAGAGGGGAGTACTCTGTTTAAAACAATATAAAAAATTTTTGGGGATATTTCTAACGAAAAGTACCTTAAAAATACCTGTAAGAAATTTTATATCGATAACTAAACTGATTTTTACTCTACAGCGCTCGTAGTCCCTCTCCGTCCTACTATCCTTTTTGGAGCGCAAGCGGCCTTGAAGTGCACGAACATATGCCGCTATGTAAATTCGACTATTATACTCTCTAATACAATATATAAAAGGTATATTACATAGTCTTAGTTAGTGCATATTCGAATTTTATAGTGTAAACATCAAAAATTGTGATTGAAAATGCAATTCAAAAAAGACGAGATAATTCTCGTAAACTAAAGAAACTTCAAACGCGTTTTTCTCAAAACTTACTTTTAGTGTAGACGTCGTAGATTTGTGAAATCCTACTCATACGATTTACTTGAAATGTTCCACACATACTTATTAACTATTTAACTACTGTACGGGCCTAAGTTTAGAGCAAAAATAATTTGACGATTCTAGAACACTTTTTTTCAATCGAAAAAAAGTCAAAAATCGTTGCACGTATATTCAAACGAGCAGCAAATCGCGAAAAATTTACTTATTGCCTTAAATTTAGGCCCGTGCAATAGTTTCTTCTCAAGACTAATAGATTTTTTTGGTTTATGGTCATATATGGGTATTTTTCGCAGGGTTTTGCGAGGCGCCGCTTTTTTTTTTGTTTGGCACTGCTCAAGCGCTTGGTAGAAACGGCCGCCATTTTTTATTTATTTTTTAATAATGTGAATCTGAACTTTTAATGTTTACGTTTCAAATGTCAAGTCGATATCTTAAATAGCTTATTTTTTATATACATTTAAAAAAAATCCATTTTAGTCGTTTTAACAGAGGATTATGGTATTATCTGGTAGGAACTAAAATTTTTCACTGATAGTGAAAAAATATTATTACGTGCCCGATAGCTCATTGTAGCCTGCACTTTCCCATTATAGATCCCGCATCGCGTAGTCGGGACCACCACTGCAATTTTTCGAGCAGGCTAACTAACCGAGTTTTGGATGAGAGAAAACAAAATCACGAAAGCAGAAACAATGGACTCCGACCGGAATTCTTAACACCGGAAACATGTCATCGTCCTGCGTGTCTCTCTCTCACACACAAATAAAACACGCTATATATCTGAAACTGTGAGCATTTGATTGGGACGAGTGTCCCAACATAAGAAAGAAAGAAAAAACGAAAATCGACTGCGAAATTGTCCAACACTTTCTGTGTGAATGCCCGGCACTGTCCAGGAAACGCATGAAAACCTTTGGCTCACCATTCCTGGACAGCCTCACAGCCGGTTTCATACGAGAATCGAAATGGTTCTCGTCATCTCACAGGTTCTAGTGCCGCCCTAGTCTTTTTTTGTGGTATCACAATGGGCCTATATTGGCCTAAGTGAGCCATCTTTTTTTTTTTTGATAAAGAGGGCTGCCACCTGTCACCTTACTTTTTGATCACACGTCGTATATACATAAATGAAAACTAAACCTATTTCTTTATGTGCAAATTTATGCAGGTGAGAGATTTATTTCACTTTTAATAATTTGCATAGCTTCTTTTGGTTTTTATGACAACTTTAATTCGGTTGGACATACTATTCACAAGGTTGTCTAAGATATGGGGCACAATATTTAACCATCCATTTTGAACATTTCTGCAAAGGTCATCCATTGTTTGCAGTACGTTCTTGCTTCGTAAAGTATTTTCTCTCGATTGAAGTTAGATCTGGCGATTGAGCCATTTTTTGTTACTTTAGCAGTATGTTTACGGTAATTGTCGTGCATGAAGATTATGTCTTCAACTCAACAACAGCTGAATAATTCTAAACTTAGAAAAAAAGAGTCTTCTAAGATACTACATAGAGTTCAGCTCACATTACTCCATTGATCCTTCGTAACTTCTCACACATGTTGCTTTTAAAACCTTTTAAATGCCTCAAACCATCAGTAAGCCTCCTCAGACCTTAGGTCTTCATGATATTATGGTCCCGAAGTCCACAGGGTTTGCCGATCCAAGTTCAAGTTTTGCCATCAGATCCAAGACGATTTGTTTTGGTTTCATCAAAACATGTTACCACCACGTGTGCAACGGTCCATTTTTGATGCTCTTTCGCAAAAACCATACCTGCTTGCTTGTGTTGGTCAGATAAAAGTGTTTTTTTAAGCAAGCCTGCATTTCGAGAGAGCGGCGAACTGTATCATTTGAGGCGCTAATACCCTGATATTTTCGCAGTTTTACACTGGCTTCTGTAACATCTTCCACAGCACCAGTTACTATCATGCGACGTAAATACCATTCATTTTCCGAAGATAGAACTTTCAGACTTTTTTTTATTTTGGAAATGAAACTAATCGATACACAATATTTCGCTGCAAGAACTCTCACAGAACATCCCAATTTAATATCTGTTGCGATAGAATTTCAAATAGCGTTGCTTATTTTTCTACTATAATTTTAAAGACTGAACAAATCCAGAACATTTGAAAGAAATCCCAAATGTATAAAAATCATTTGAAAGAAATCCCAACATGCCAAACTGTTCACATTCGATTTCAAACTGTATTCAGTTCTTCGTAAAATCGACAGATGTATTTGAGATATTATCATTTCAAAATTTACACACATTTACACTGTGATAAATTTTTAAGAAAAATGCGATTTAGTGCGTTGCTCCCAAATTATTGCCGTAAACTATGCACAATTATAATTTAAATACATGCGATGAACAGTTTTGCGGGTCACTGTATTTATATATCATTGTAACAATTTTGAGAATTTTAAATAAATAGCTGCTTTCAATTTGATATGCAAACGGTCGTGTCTCAAAATTAAAAATATTGCTTCGAAGGAATTATTTTATTTATTTATTTATTCATTCATTGTGACGCGCATTGACTAAATTTGATTCTCAAGTTACTGCATGTAAAACTGAAGACTTTCGTATATTTGCTTGCAAATTTGTCAGGTTTGGCTGCTTTTCAGAAAACTACTTACATAGACACGAAGCATTTCCATTCCTCAGTGATGGACGTTCACAGTAAGCAATTTCAAAATGCTTGACTTGCTAACATTTAAAAGTTAAGTTTATTTCCTCAATGTCTAATTATTTTATCGACATTAATCTTAATTTCAAATCCTTGTCTATTCGGTCCATACATTGTTGGTCTTTTTATGAAGCTGATTTGTATGGTCCAGGTCCAGCAATGCGTCGATTGCTTGCGCAGCAATTAGCATGCAGTCCACACTACCCGCTTGCAACTTGTTGCTGGGTAGATGGAAGCATACGTTGAGGAAAAGTGCCGCAAAGTATTTTCAAATCTATTCTTCGATTTGTTAAATAAATAATGTTTAGTTTATGTTTGTTAATTTCTCAAAAACTGATTTATTATTTAATATTATTCAAAGAAAATAATTATTGAATGCCTTTAAAATGTCTTTTCCCATAAATTTGAAGTGTTTTATTCAGCAGTCACAGTTGAATATCAGCCACCGCGAAATAAATAAAAAATGTAAATATCCACTACAAAATCATCGAATACTTCGCAGCATTATAGATACTATTCTCCGACATAATTGTGATTGGTTTCATTCGTATAACAATTTTTATTTTTAGAATCCTTGAATTGACTACTTTCTAAAGTTCACACTAAATTTTGCGGCGAAAAGTTTGGATTGACTTATAGAATAGTATTGGATTTTTCGATAAGATACAGTTGCGCAATCTACTGCTGCAAAAGAGCTATTGGGAAAAGGTGGAGACTGAAAATTGTAGCATGGCTCTATACGGCGATGCTAAAACTAATCCTTCTGACGCAGTTATTTGGTGGCCAGCTATGGCGAAAACATCAAATGTAAATCCGTTAAACAGGTTCAGAAGGATTGCGGCTATTGCAATCACCAGGGCTCCGATTCCCTGCTTCCACCATGGTTTCAAGTCAGTCATCCCTAGTAGGGATGACTGGACCATAGAAAGAAGTGAGATACAGGAATCGGTCGACATCTACACTGATGGATCAAAAATGGATGGAAAAGTTGGCTGTCGCGTTTTCTCAGAACACCTGAACCTAAAACTATCTTTTCGGTTACCAGACCACTGCAGTGTTTTTCAGGCAGAGGTTATTGCGATATACAAGACAGTAGACTGGCTGGGAAACCAGAAAATATCCATAAGAAATCTAAACATTTTCTCTGACAATCAAGCTGCTATCCAATCACTATGCAGCATGTATTCCTCGGCCAAAATTGCAATGGAATGTCGCTCACAACTAAACGTGATGCCGCTTCACTGTGAAATGATTCTTTGCTGGGTACCGGGACATAGTGATATACCAGGAAATTGCGAAGCAGATGCCCTAGCGAGAGCTGGCACTGAGCTCCAGGAGTATATACTTACACCCCAAGTCAGCAAACCACTAGCCTCCATTAAACTAGTATTCAAGCAGTATTACATGAAGGCTGCAAACAGGGTCTGACTTCTAGAAGAAACCTCTAGGACAACTAGACAAACAGACAGACGCACTAAACTGCTCCTCAATACGAGCCGTGAAACATTAAGTTTCATCATATCCGTACTGACAGACATTGTCTGATTGGCATATATGCAGAAAGATTTCAACGATTTCTGCCGAAACTGTAGAGCGGAAGACGAGGAAGAAACGATCCAACATTTCTTGTACCAGCACTATCCAGGAAACGCATGCAAACATTAGGCTCGCCCTTCCTGGATTGTCTCACGGAAGTAGCTAAGTAGTCAGCTTCATAAGAGAATTTAAATGGTTCTCGTCATCCCGTAGGTTCTAGTGCCGTACTAATATTTTGTGGTATCACAATGGGCCTCTCGTGGCCCAAGTGAGCCTTTTAATAAAAGGGGCTGCCACTACAACCAACCAACCAACTACAGCTAAAAAGCTTAAAGTTAACTATTCGTCGTAGATGAATTTCAAAGTGCGATTGCTTGTGAAATTCTCGACTATTATCCAAGTCGATCTTATGTGGTCAATGTCTCCAAAGAAATTTGGATTTTAGCAAAACTGCGGAAAATTCATTTTTAAAATTATCTTGCTTTGGTCGCTGTTGAAATGATGTTTTGTTAAAATTGCGAAGAGAGAATACCTTTTTGCACTGAGAGGTGCATATATTTGAAATAAAAAATATTTATCTCTGTATGAATGCACACTATTGTGATTTGCGTTATGTAGTGGTCCAATCAAGAATGTGGAAGAGAAGCACAGCAGAGTTATTAAAAAAAAAACGCCCTAACTAGAATTAGCTAAGAGGAACCATAACCACCTAAACCGAGCAAGTTAATACTTGCTCGAATTAATGGCATCGGATGGATATACCAACCTGTGCCGCAATTTCTAATTGACAGTAAAACTCTTTTATTAATTGAACAAGGTGCCAGTAGTTCTAGCACTCTCGTCTTTAATCTTCGAGTAAAGACTGTACAAATTTCTTACAAGCTAGCGCTTAAATACTATTTTTACAATGCCTAAAACTAGGACACACATAGACCATCCCTTAGTCATCATAAAATATCAATCAATCATTTTTTCATGACCTCATACTAATCGAATTACATATGTTCACAACAATGATTTGCATTCCTCATTGCCCATATGTAATTCGACCTGAGGCACGGGTCATTTATGCAGACTCAAATACTACGTACCGTGTATCGTTCTGAATGAATTGGGAACAGTGATGCAATTTGATCGCTTGTTTATGTTTGTTTATGATTCATTGTAAGCATGCTCTATGGATTGCAATGAGTGCATGCAATTGTATCATTTGTTGATTCATTGTAGTGTATCATTACACCCCTACGGTTTTTTGTGCTGAGCCTTTTCTTTATATTGGTTAGAAATAATGAAAAGGCGAAGCTAAATGGTAGGAAAACGTGTGCCCGTACATACTTAATACATATTTTGTAAATGTTCTACTTGCTGAGTTGTAATTTAACTACATTATTGTCGAATAAATTTCTTAAATAAATCATGCCATAATAAAAATACATTAATAACATTTCCAAGGTTTAAGCAAATTATTATGGAATTCTTTCATTGTTCCATTTATATTTATGGTAGAGTTCACTCCGTTTTGTCTTACAATAACATATGGACCTTGGTAGGGTTTTTGATATTTTTTCCTATTAGTTACCTTAATTAATACTTTATCTCCTACTTTACAGTTTAATGTATTCACATTTGAGTGTGTTAATGTTCTTTTATTTTTTACTATTTCTATGATATCTTTAGCTTTCTCTAATGTTCTTTTCATTCTTGCTTTAAATTCATTCGCAAAATTGTCTAAATTATATACAGTGTTCGCGTTGTTAATCTTGTCACTCGGTAAATATGGTAATTTCCCAAATACTAATTCATATGGTGAATATCCTGTATCGATATTCGGTGAGGTATTATACGCGAATGTATAATATGGGAGCCAAACATCCCATTCCGATTCTTCCGCGAAAGATAACATGAATTCATTGAGAACACGATGGTTTCTTTCTACCATGCCTAGTGTTTCGTGGTGATAAGGAATGGAAAATATTTGTTTTATTTCTAATAAGTTACAAATCTCCTTCATCAGTTCATTAGTGAATTCAGTTCCTCTGTCAGATTTTAGAATTTTAAACTGGCCATATTTAAGTACAAAATCTTTTACTAAAGCTGAAGCGACTGTTTTCGCGTCTTTAGTTTCAATCGGTGTGGCTACGACAAACTTAGAAAGTTCACATTGCATAGTTAGTATATATCTAAAGTGATTTGATATTCTTAATGGTCCAACCGTATCAATTTGTAAAATTTCGAAAGTAGTTGATGGTGTATTTGTTTTTACAGTTTTTTCTTTTGTATGCCTAACTTGTTTATTTCTTGCACAGGATTTGCAGTTAGTTATAAATTTTTGGACCATGTTACTCATATTTTTCCAACAAAACTTTTGCTTTAATTTCAGGACTTCCTAACGCCTAGATGTCCTGCAAGGGGTGAATTATGATATTCGTTTATTAATTTTTCTTGGACTGACTTACTCAAGATTCTTTCTGGTGGTTTATATATTAGTATTTTTAATGGAGCGCGATTTTTATTATTTTGCTGCAGCGTATTATATAATTTTATTAATTGTTCTTTGTGTACACATTTAAATATTTCGTCATTTTCTGACAATGCTAGCTCGTTTATTTTCCATATATGCATTGTTTCAATCAGCTTTTCCACAATGAAATCTAGTTTTCTATTGGGATTATCACTGTTGATTTTGTGCCTAACAGTTGGTAGCTTTTTTCCATCAGGAACGTATTCTCTGGGAAATTTATCGCTATCACAACATACAATTATTTCTTTTGGCGTACGTACGACTTTTATATTTAAACTTTCTTTTTTATTTATACCTCTTTTAGTTTCTATACCTCGTTTATTATCCATACCCATGGGTTTCATATTAGGCGCTATTTCGAATTTTAATTTGTTAACGTTTCTGATATCAGATATTGATGTACAATCCCAAATGTGAAGTTAATCAGGCTTCTTTGAATGATTGCAATCATTTTGGTTATTATTATTTTTACTATTATTTTTAGTGTCAGTTTTATTATTCTTGTTGTTCATGCCCCTTGTAATAGCTAAAGTTCTTTTTGCGGTATTGTCTATCTCAGCTGGAATCATTTTCTTTAAGATATCTGAATTAAGTTCAATGCGCGACAAAGCATCTGCGTTAGTATTTATTTCACCTCTCTTATAAATGATTTCAAATTCATAGTCTGCTAAGTCGAGTCTAATCCTAGTTAATTTTGAAGATGGATTTTTGTGGCTAAAGAGTGAAACTAATGGTCTGTGGTCGGTGACAACCATGAATTTTTTACCGTATAGGTATGGCCTAAAAAAATTTATTGCCCAATGTATCGCCAATAGTTCTTTCTCTATTATGGGCTTATTCAGCTCATGCTTTGTTAGTGATTTGCTTGCGTATGATACAGGTAGGTCAGATCCTATATCACCTTGTGATAAAACCGCTCCTAGTGCGTAGTTTGACGCATCCGTGTGTAGTATAAACGGTTTATCGAAATTTGGGTATCGCAAAATTGGGGGATTCATTAGTTTAGATTTGAGGGTCTCAAATGCCACTTGGCACGAATTATCCCAAATGAAAGGTACTTTCTTTTTTAATAATGAATTGAGGTTTTTGGCTATATCAGCAAAGTTGGGTATGAAACGTCTATAGTAATTGCAGAATGCAACAAATCTACGAGTTTCATCCGCATTTTTTGGAACTGGATAATTTTCTATGGTTTTATATTTGGAGGGGTCGGTCTTTATGCCATCTTTGGTTACCAAATGTCCTAGGAATACCACTTCAGTTTTAAGGAATTGACATTTGTAAGGGTTCAATTTAAGATTGTATTGTCTTAATTTTTGGAAAACTTTTCGCATACTTTGGTTATGGTGATTTATGCTACAACCAAAGACAATAATGTCATCGACATATAGAAATGCTTCAGAATCAAGTCCACTCAATGCGATGGTAAGCATTCGCTGGAAGCTATTAGAAGAAATTTTTAATCCGAATGGTAATCTGGTAAATTGATAATGTCCATGAGTATCAGAAAATGCCGTTAGTGGTCGAGATGACTCGTCTAACTCAATCTGATGAAAAGAGCTTGTTAAGTCAAGTGTTGAGAAATACTTTGCTCTTCCCAATTTATCTAATATGTCTTCAATTCGACTTAAAGGAAATTTATCGTTGACTATCTTAGTATTTAGTCTTCGGAAATCTACTACCAAACGCCATTTCTTAGATGTCCCATCATCTTTCTTTGGTACTAATAATAATGGAGAATTGTATGGGCTGACTGAAGGTTCTATTATGTTCTCATTCAGAAGTTTATGTACTTGATTTTTTATTTCTTCAGTTTGACTATGAGGTAATCTATAGTTTTTAGTGTATACTGGTGTTCTCTCTGTTACTTCTATTTTTTGTCTATAAAAGTTGTTTACACCTAAATGCTCATTCTCAAGATGAAAAATATCTTGATATTCTTCTACTAACTCAAAGATTTTAGCTTGTGCTAGAGGATCTGTTGAATCTATATTCAAAATTTTGTTAAGAGCGCTGAACCTAGCTTTGCTCTTGAAATTATTTTGCTTGTAGTTTTTTATCTCATAGTGGGTAAGTGGATGGGTATCTAATACAGACTCGATATTCTCCAAGATTACTTCTGAATCTTTTGTGTTCAGAATTTTTATGTGGCAAATTCCTTTGGCTGGTATTATAGTATTACCGACAAATATTCCTTCTTCTAATTCTTTACTCAGGACGACCTGGTCAACATCTGAGTTAATGTTGATAGGAACGATTACCTCGGATCTTGCTGGAAGCTTGATACGTCTCATTTCGATTTCTCGACATTCCATTGGTATTATAATGTCACCCTGATCTGCCGAAAAATTTACCGTGTAGGTTTCATAGTCTATTTTGCAAGCATACTTTGTTAATAGATCTATACCAATGATGCCGTCCGTTTTAATGGGGAATACATCGTCTACGATGTAGAATTTGTGTTTTACTCCTAAACTGTCAGATAAGTGTAGTGTAAGATTGATTGAACCCTGAGATGTTATAGTCTCATTAGTGATTCCCGACAATTTGCAGTTATCATTCAGCCGAAATAGTTCATTCTCTTTCAGTTTTCCTCTTTTGCATAAGGAGACATCTGCTCCTGTATCTATAAGGAACGTTAGGGGTTGTGCTGCATTTGCACAATAAACTTTGACGTAATTCATACAATTATCCGAAATTTGGTAAATTTTTGGTCCGGTCGGGGTATTTATTCCGTCCCGGAGCCTTCCCCGTTTCCCTGGTTCTGTACCAAATTCACATTTCTTCGTCTAGCGTTATATTGATTTCTATTCCTCGCATTATTATTATGATATCGATTGTTATCATAGTTATTCCGGTTATGTTGTTGTGGGATATTAGTTCTGTTATTATACCCGTTGTTTGTATTATACTGGTTAAAATTCCTGTTATTATTATTTTGATTGCTATACCTTGCATTATATTGAGTATTACTTCGTGTTTGAAATCGATTTTGGTTATTTCTGTTATTATTGAAACTGTTGTTTCCGTTATATCTATTATACCTGTTTCTATTTATATTTAGGACATTACTCGTTTGGAAAACGTCACACTTCTCTAACTCTAAACTCAAATCTATTGCTTCTGCCAAATTTTTTGGTCTAGCTGCGAATACTGTGCTTTTCAGTTGATCGTTCAGACCATTTTTGAAAATAGTTAAAGCATATGTGTCGTTTAGTTTGACTATAGTGTCTTTTTCAGCTTGCGTTGCCGTTGCACCTAAATCAGATATTTGTAGTTGATTTAAATCGTTTATAATATTAATCACTCTGTCCTTATATGCGTTAATATTTGAATTTTTCTGTGACAAATTACCTAGTATCGTGTGTAATTGAGGTACTGTATTCGTATTTCTGTAAGTTTTAGACAATTTTGCTTTTAAATCGTCATATGTAGATGGTATCCCAATATTACAAATTATTGTTTTTACATTTGTAGCTAACTTTATGTGGTATACAAAATCTATTAATTGTGTTTTGGCCGCATTAGTTAATGAATTATTTATTATTTCTATAATTTTTAGAAAAGATTCTAACTCTTTATAATTCCCATTAAAAGTTGGAATTGTTTTGATGGCTATTTCTAAGTTAAATTCTGCCATTTTTGGTTCTGATCTTGATTCTACTGTTGCCAATTGACTATGTATTATTTTTTCGACCTCAGTTGAGACTCTAATAAATTTAGCAATGTCAAAATCGCTTGAAGTGTATTTTTCCAAATGCTTATTGATTTCGACGCGTATTTCTTTTACTCGTCCAAGTTTTAATAATAAGTTATTCTTAGTGTACGGCTTATCTTTTCCTTTTTTCTTTAAATTTTGAAAAATGTTCTCAACTTCATCTAATAAATTTTGTATCCTCATTTACAAAAATAATTTTTACACTATTTATAATTTTATACTTTAGACATTTATTGTTCTGTTTATGTGTTTCCTTACATAAGTTTTATTATGTCTCTGATATAAATAAAATATAGCAATAATAATACAAAAAAATGTGGAAGTTGCTATTGTTTGTGAATATTCTTCAACAAAAGTCTGTTGTACGTTAGATGAACAATTTCCCATTTTGATTTTGTTTTACAATATTTATTCCGCTAACTTTTTTAATTTTTCATACAAATTTTCCTGATTCTTTCCATCAGAAATGGAAATTAGACGGTGTAGCTCCTTCCGTTCACGTCTTAGCTTCACTTTTCGTCCACCTCTACGTTTTCGTTTTTCTGTGGGCTGTGTCGTTACTTGTTCTCGCTTCTTGCCTGAATACCTGGCTCTGTACTCTTCGATGTTCAAGCGCTTCGGGCCGATATATTTCTGTTCTTCCTTCGGGGTCGGTGTATATTTGGGCGCTGCTGGATCTGGTGCTACTGGGCTGTACTCTTCCTTCACGAAGTTTTCAGCATTGTTCAACAGTTTCCTGAATAGCCTGTCCAATTCTGCTTTCGCTTCTTTGTCCATGACTGTATCTGACTGTGCAGGATCGGTGTGAGCAGGATCGCCATATTGTGATTTGCGTTATGTAGTGGTCCAATCAAGAATGTGGAAGAGAAGCACAGCAGAGTTATTAAAAAAAAAACGCCCTAACTAGAATTAGCTAAGAGGAACCATAACCACCTAAACCGAGCAAGTTAATACTTGCTCGAATTAATGGCATCGGATGGATATACCAACCTGTGCCGCAATTTCTAATTGACAGTAAAACTCTTTTATTAATTGAACAAGGTGCCAGTAGTTCTAGCACTCTCGTCTTTAATCTTCGAGTAAAGACTGTACAAATTTCTTACAAGCTAGCGCTTAAATACTATTTTTACAATGCTTAAAACTAGGACACACATAGACCATCCCTTAGTCATCATAAAATATCAATCATTTTTTCATGACCTCATACTAATCGAATTACATATGTTCACAACAATGATTTGCATTCCTCATTGCCCATATGTAATTCGACCTGAGGCACGGGTCATTTATGCAGACTCAAATACTACGTACCGTGTATCGTTCTGAATGAATTGGGAACAGTGATGCAATTTGATCGCTTGTTTATGTTTGTTTATGATTCATTGTAAGCATGCTCTATGGATTGCAATGAGTGCATGCAATTGTATCATTTGTTGATTCATTGTAGTGTATCATTACAACACTATTTGAATTATTTTCAACTTCTCAATATATACGGAAGTCATTGTAATTGAGGCGCAGTTTTGCAAAAGGGTATAAGCGAAAAAATCGAGTTTGATATCGATTTTCAGGTAAAATTTCACGAAGAATCGAATGGTCACGTTCCGGTTTGTCGAAACGGGACGAATCCCGCCTTAAAAGCATGAAATTTTTTCAAAACGGTACTAATTCTATAGTTTTTTCAAAATTTTACATATTTTATATCCTTTTCCTATAAATAAAATTGATACCAATTTTGTCAACAACATCACATAACAGTGAGATTTAAATTAAATTAAATCAAATAGCATCAATAGAAAACCCATCTTTTGGGCTAGGGTGGAAATGGTTTTGCAAAACGGTGTAGAAATCGGATGTGTACCGTTTTGCGAAACCTCCCCAATTTCATAGCTAACTTCCCATCTGATGGAACAGGTAATTGAATCATGTTGATAGAGCAATACAATCTCGCTACATTCTAGATAATTTAGCAACAATTCAATTTTTCAAAAATGAAAATGCCAAGAGTATAATTGTTTTTTTTTGATTCCCGAAAATTCAGCTTTTTGGAACAGTACCCTTTTGTAAAACTGTGCCTCAATTGGTTGTAAAATCGAAATTTTCAACATATCTTTATATTTTAAGGTCTTAGGAATAACTTAAAAGTATTTTTGAGAAAGAATCATGTATGTGTGATAGCTCACGAAGGTTAATTCGTATAGACTTGGTTGAGGTGTGAATCGAACCAGCCAAACATGAAAAACTAATCAAAATTATTTTATTGGCTAGAAATATTCTACAAACCTCCCTGAACATTTTCATATACACATTAAAGCGCCAGAATAAATATTTTTGTCGGAGCAACTAAGCTATGAACAACTACTAGTTTTAAGCGTCGTGAATAATCGAAACATCCTTTGTTAATTGTGTTCATAAACACATGTTGAGAAAAATCTATGATTTAGTTGTTTGAATAGTAGAGAATCGATATTAGTTGATAATACAGGTTTGATTGTTTTTAGAAAAGTGCTTGTACCCAAAAGTTAGGTTTTTGCTATTTCGGTACATCCCTTGACAATTTTAATGTAAGATATTCAAGCACACAGGTATGGTGTCATATATTGCCAATCTGTTTCAGTTTCTTTGATTAAATAGAAACTGAGCCAACAAGTCTCAAAATTCAAAAAAATTGAGACGTTTTGTCAGTTTAACAATAGGTTTTCCGAACAAAATTTTTCGCTGAAACAAGATCGAAGTGTTAACAAGGATGAACGAAAACAAGAACAAGGAAAATTATCTTAATATATTGTGTAGTTTACGATGAATGTGATATCAAAGGAAAGTTATTCTCCCTATAAATCGACGTGACTCTGTTCTGTCCTTAATACAGACTTAAGCTGGATAGGGTCTATTTTCTTAAATACCATGATTATTAATTCATAGATTATTTATAAACTTTGGCTTTTAAAACCGTTAATCGCTTTATAATTTGGTTTACAATATATCTACGGGTTGCTTTATTGGAAAACACACGAGTGCCTACCTAATATTTTAGTGGAATCACGCTCATCTAATATAGTTTTGCCTCGAATTTTCAATTGAATGAAGATATGGAATGCCAAATAATTTACAGAGCTATTAAATGCCAATTAATTTAACTTTATGTGGTATCAAAAATTATTTCTGTAAAGCGATTTACGTGCATAAACTTGAAGTAAGCAGATTCTTTATTCGCTACGGCGAATATTAAAATTAAAATATGTAAATTCTTATTAGTTAGTTCTCGTTAAGTGGATTTAATTCTTGTTAGGAAGGGGACATAAATAGCTAAAAAATCCGACCAAACCTGTGCAAATGACCGCCCGCATTCCGGTTCAATACAAACAAATGGTCTTTCGCCAGTATGCAGCCGTCGATGATTATTCAGGTTGGTTATCTGTGAAAAATTGGAGAAGAAAATCATGCATTAAAAATCTAGTTAACACAAATAAATCGAAAATGGAACTAATTCATATTGATAAATTGTCTACAACGCAATTTGAAAAAGATTTTAGATGAATTTTTATATCGATTATGCATTTTATTAAGAGGTCTTTTAGGTTACAGTTTTTCAAAAATCAGAGCACCTCGCAGAGATGCACAATTAGCTAGTCAGGAGCTGTATGGAAAAGAAGAAGAAATTTTGTATGGTCTAGAAATAGCAGAGTAGAGGTATATAGCGTTTTAAAAAAAGTAGATAAGATTTTCTCGAATTCATATTTTGTTAAGCTGGCGGACACGATTTAAAAAAAAATACTCAACCGATCACTCTGATTTCCTAATATGTTGTTGTACACATATTTGGATATAGCCGGTAGCGGAATCATTATGACGGGTATCAAATTTTCCGATTTTCACTCAATTTTCCAACCTCAAAAAATAGGTTTTTTTAAATAGCCGCCATTTTGTTATTTTTTAATGAAAAAATTGTTCTGGTACCTGACATAAACACCTAAATAAGGATTAATTCGGCGTTTTGTTTTTTTACCTGAAATCACGTCTGACGTAATTTTTTGATGTTTTTTTTAAAGAAATTGTTATAGGTAAAAAACAATAAAAAAACATATTTTTGTACACCCAAAGTACCAATTAACATACATATGTACAAAATTTTAAAATACCTATTTTCTTTCTATTGAAAAAAATGATAACTTTTTTTTGAAAATCGTAGCCTTAAGGGGACAGTACACCCCTGAATTTTCAAAAATTCAAAAAAAAATTTCAAAGAACATGTTTTTAATGATTTTAAACTTGAATTCGCGTTTTAAATGAAACGGCGAAGGTTTTAAGCGCCGAGCGTCAAGACCGTAAAATCGATGATTTTCGAGTATTTCGTGCTCCGCTCCTTTCTTCTGAAAACATCTGCTCAATACATATTTTTATAAGTGAACATAATATCCTGCAGCGTTAGATCCTGAAGTACAAGAGGTTTTGAAGCCTATTTATGAAAAATTATCATCGGATGATTTATTAAAGCGCTGTTTGGGTAATAACACGCAGAACAACAACGAGAGCTACAATGCTTGCGTGTGGAATTTGGCCCCGAAGCACTGTTTTACCGGGAAAAATATTATTAGAATAGCTGCAAATGTCTCTGCGTGTGTTTTTAACGATGGAATGGTAACAGTTTTGATGATTATGCAAGTTATGGGTGTCAAAATCGGCCCGAACGCTCATCGTTATGTTGAAGTTTCTGACGTTGCTCGAATCAAGTAGGGCAACCGCCACAGCACTGAGGCTTCGCAAGAGGCCAGAATTGCTCGTAGGGATGAAAAATCACTAACAGAGAAAGAATATGAGAAGGGGGAAGGATTATTATACGGTCCAGGCATTGCCGAATAAGTTTAGGAAAGAATTTCTTAGAAAATTATCGTAAAAAAAACTTTAAACGCGTTTTTCTCAAAACAACGCTTTTTGAGTTGGCGGGCGTGACAAAAAAAACTATTACTCTGATCGTTCTGAAATTTTAGTATGTTATTGTACATATTTAAGTCTATAGAGTGAACCACGGATAGAACGATCGGACTCAAATTTTTTGTTTTACAAGGGATTTTTGGCGCCAAAAATCGTCGAATTTTGAAAAAAACGTCGCCATTTTTTTGGTCCAAAAAAGTTCCCTTTGGTTCACTCTATAGCGGCTTAGATGCTGACTCTTTAATTCAGACCATCCAGTGAGCCGAAATCACGCCCGCCGTGATTTTTTGGCGTTTTTTTTTTCAAAAACCTGCTGCAGCCAAAAAACAGGCCGGAAACATCAAAAATATAGCACAAATGTATACTAAAATATAGCAATAATAAATGTGCAAAATTTCATTACGATATCTTTTTTCCTTCTTTAAAAATAATGCTTTTTAACAATTTTTGTGTTTTGAATTTCAAGGGTGTACTGTCCCCTTAAAGAAATCGATATAAACGAAGTGTATGAATATAAATAATCTTTTCTTGTAAGCATCCAAAATTTGAAAAAAGAATGACCGACGCATACGACTTATAAGCGATCGAGTATCGTGTTTGCTCTCTTTTTAAGTTACAAATTCTCATAAAAAAATCTGAAAAACATTTTTGACAAAAATATGTTGTAGTAGTAGTTGTAGTTATCTGCTAAAAACTGCTATACTATTCGAAAGCTAGCTGGATATTATATGAACATAATATGTTGCAATTTATCGAAGAAAATCAGCATTTGAAAATTTTATCGTGTGAAATTTTAATATGTCTCAAATGTATGAACTGCCAAAATTACCATTATTTTAAATTAAATTTTTTAAATGATAAAGTTATTAAGTTTCAGCGAGTTATATCCTGACATCAAAAATGTTATGTGTACTAACAGTTAACTTATGCGTTGATTGCCGTTACGGAGAGAACTGACGATAGTGTTAGCATTTCTGCTTAAAACAGGCATATTTCTCGTTAGTCGGATGAGCCAGTCTTTGAATTACTGCTTCATCATCCATATCAACCTGACCGTTTGCTCACCGATCCCCTCCTTTTCTTGAGCTTAGATAAGCATCTACGACACACTTAATTTTTGAGCTTCGTAGCAGTTATTTCGGCCTCCGAACATAAAATTAACAACTTTTTCAAAATAGACATGTTTTGTTCGGCAAATGATTAGCAAGAGAGTAAATCTGTTACTGATTCAATCCCGATCAAGCAAAAAGCGATGTGTAAGCGGATGATTGATGATTTCTGATCCCAACTAAGAACCGCGGCATGAAGAATATATTTCTCTAATTTTTCATAGTTACCTTAACAGATTTAGGTAAAAAGTGGCGTATGTTTTTTTCAAGAAAATGCAAAATAATGAATTAAAAAATTCAATATTAAGAAGGGAAATAATACTTTCTTTACTTCCGTGGTAAGGCCGCCACTGTGTGCTGTAAGCCGAAAAACCGATAAATGTAATATTTGTTTATTTAACTGCTATTTAAGAGCTGTAATATATGCACATAACTGCGACCATTAGATTTTTAGTTGAAAACAGCGTATTTTAGCTCATAATATATTATAGATGAGCTTAAACATCGTAAACATCGGATTGCACATTAGTAAGGAATTGTGAATCTTCTTTCAGATGATTCTTCTTTAGAATCAAAATTTATAGAAGCTTCATCTAAAAATCAATTTTGCGGAATAACTAGGGTACGTAGGGCATATTAGGCATCGAAGATTTGTGGATTCACTCCAATACAACCAAACTTCCATTTAACAAAATCCTTCATAAAAACGAAGTTTTCTTTGGGTCCCATGTAATTTCAATACAATTATTGTCCCTATTTATTTATTTACACCAAACAAGGCATCAAGTAAACAATACAAAATACATAAGTAATTAATAAGTTAAAGTAAAGTAACTTAGTCTAATTAAAACTTAATCAGGCTTAGTTGGGGAGTGCGTGGTTATGATGACAATAGGGCCTTTGTCAGGTTACGTTTAAAGGAAGATTTAGGGATACCCGGAGAATAGTGGTTACTAATTGTGTTGAATATTCTGCAACATCTATTTATCGGTTCATTATGACCATAGGCCGTGTGATGCCGATATTCTTTAAGCAGGGTTGTGTGTCGAGTACGTCGTTGTTGGTCATTAAATTTTATTCTATCAGCGAGGGCTACTATATTTACTGCGCCGCTGATAACGTCGAAGGTGAAACTAGCACTAATTAGTGTTCTTCTAGATGAAAGAGACATTAAGTTTAGAAGGTCTAGTCTATATTTGTAGGAAGGAAGACTATGAAAGACACTCGGGTTGTAGAGGTCCCTCAAGGCAAAAAGCAAGAATTGTTTCTGGATAGATTCAAGTCTGTCGCTGTGGAGCACAAAAACGGGGTTCCAAATTATGCAAGCATATTCGATCAAGGGCCGCACGAAGGTGGTGTATAAGGACTTGGTAACCCAAACGTTTTTGAATTCTTTGGCTCGTCTCTTAATGAAGCCAAGCTGTTTATTAGCCTTTGATAGGACTTTGTCATATTGCAGATTGAACCGCAATTGGTTGTCTAAGACTACGCCGAGGTCAACGACATGATCAGCCCTGTTTAAAACTATGTCGTTAAGGTAATAAGAATAGGTAGTAACTGCATTTTTACGAGAAAAGCTCAACACGTGGCATTTGCTGACATTGAGATAGAGCTTATTCTGACTACACCAGTGTGCAAGTGCATGAATCTTGGACTGGAGGAAGGCTGCATCCGATTGTGTTTTGATGCTGTAGTAAATTTTTAAGTCGTCACGCGTTAACGCAGTTATATTTAGAAAACTGTATGAGGATGTAATTCCCAGTCATTGATAAAACCTTAAAATGAAAACAAAAATTAAAAGAACTTATGGGAGATCCAATTTTCAACAATTTATATATAGTCTTTTCGTTTCTCCCAAAATTTTAAACCTAACTTACCCCATTTCGCATTTACATTAAATTTGCTCAGTATAGCCGGTACAGCGAGTCAAATATAACATTAAAGTTGATTTCATAGAATTCACAAACAAAAACAAACTGAAAAACAGGATAAATTTCAAAATTCGTAAAAAAATGAAACCAAGTTTGCTATGGAAAGTTTTAAAAGTCCGTTAAAGTCCGGCAATAGAACGAGATGCACCAATAAGGAACAAAATCACAGGTTTTTGCATCAAGAACAGATTTAGTGAGCCAAGGGGGATCAGTTTTCTTGCATGAACGACGAAGTGTAAAGAAGTGAGAGATAAGATTAAATAGGAGTTGGTGCAATTTGGTTACAGCTTTTTAACAATTGAGATTGAGGAAAAATGTGGTCCATTCAACAGAGGAATAAAGAGGAAAAGTCGGAAAAAGAAAGTCACGTTGCCTGATAATAAATACAATAATCTGGACATTAAGAACGGGGGACACAAAAACAAGAGAAAATGGTATATATTAATCATAGCCAGATCAAGCAAAGGGCCATTTACATAACGGGAAAATTCATACCAAAAAGGTTGAAAATGAGAAATAAATAAAGAAAGGAGTATGTACAGCCCATTGGAGGATTTGGCAACAGAAGAATAAGGAGCACCGAGGGGATATTGAAATCACCAAATATGGTTGAGTTTAAGATTCTATTACAGTTTTTTGAAAAACCGACACAGGAGAGTTACAAAGAATATAGACGGAACTAATACACAACAAATACATATAAGGATAATGAGAAATTGATACTATAATTTAAACATAGGCAACGGAATGAAAAGACTAAAATTGATGACAAAAGGAGGATGGGATAGATGCGTTTACAGCTATTAGTGCGCCATCCAGCTTTGTAAAAAAAGGGAAATTATGATTACCGCGGTACAGTGCATTATCTGTTGATATCTCGGCGTTGTTTATAGAATCTTAGAAGCAAGATTTAGTTAAACAATTCAAGTCATAGCTAGGCAGGCAGCATACACAAAAGGGAGATCGATTGAAACAGCTTTTCACTCGCTCACCAGCTACATCGAAAATTCGTTAAGCGTCAAAGAATACACGCAAGCGGTTTTTCTAGACATTGAAGGGGTTTTCAACAGTGTCAGTCATATGGCTATTGCCAAAGCATTCGGGGAAAGCAATGTGGACGACAACCTGATAGGGTTCATCGGGCAACTGCTAAGCAGCAGGAACATCAACTCCACACTAGGAACCAGCACCCTAAGAAGGAGGACTTGCAGAGGCACCCCGCAAGGTGGGGAGCTATCACCCCTTCTATGGAACTTAATTGTTGACAAACTCCTGTCAACAATAGAAGCGACTGGCTGCAAAGTCGTAGCCTATGCAGACGATATTGCAATAGCAATATCGGGCAAATTCGTAAACACTCTATCTGAAAGACTTAACTTCGCCCTGAGTATTCTTACCAAGTGGGGCAAAGAATGCGGTCTGAAGATTAATCCGCAGAAAACGGAATTTGTGCTGTTCACAAAAAGGCACAAAATTCCACGATTTCTCCCACCCAAACTCGATGAGGTAAGCCTCATACCGTCTCATCAAGTTAAGTATTTGGGTGTAATTCTGGACTCCAAGCTCGCGTGGAAAGCAAACATAGAAGAAAGAACGCGAAAAGCGGCATGCGCAATCTACTGCTGTAAAAGAGCTATTGGGAAAAAGTGGGGATTGAAACCCAAAAGAGTATCATGGCTCTATACGGCGATAGTGGAACCAATCCTTCTGTACGGCGCAGTAGTTTGGTGGCCAGCTATTGCGAAAACAGCCAAAGCAAACCTGCTAAACAGGGTCAGAAGGATTGCAGCTATTGCAATCACCGGGGCCTTACGCACTACCCCGACAAAGGCACTGTTTATGCTATTGAATTGGCTCCCGACGGAGCTGCTTAGGAGACAGCAGGCCAAGTGCTCTGTGATTCGATTGAAAGCTCTAAATCTCTGGCATGAGAGAAATACTGGTCACTCCAACATATTACTAAGAGATGGACCAACACCAGGGAAAGTAGACCTCACTTCTTCGATTTCTTGCTTTTATCATGGTTTCAACGACTGGAAAATGGAAATAAGTAGTACGCAGGAATCGGTCGACATCTATACTGATGATTCCAAAATGGATGTAAAAGTTGACTGCGGCGTTTTCTCAGAACAGCTACGCCTGAAACTATCCTTCCGGCTTTCGGACCACTGCAGTGTTTTTCAGGCAGCGGTTATTGCAATATACAAGGCAGTAAACCGGTTGAGAAATCAGGAAATTTCCGTAAGAAACCTTAATTTTTTTCTCTGACAGTCAGGCTGCTATCCAAGCACTATCCATCGTGTACACCTCATCCATGATGGTAATGGAATGCCGTACACAGCTGAACGTGATGTCACTTCACTGTGAAGTGACTCTACACTGGGTACCGCGACATAGTGATATACCGGGAAATTGTGAAGGGGATGCCTTAGCGAGAGCTGGCACTGTGCTCCAGGAGTATACACTCACACTCCAAGTCGGCCAACCTTTAGCTTCTATAAAGCTAGGATTTAAGCAGCATTACATCAAGGCTGCAAATAGAGCCTGGTTGTTGGAAGAAACCTGCAGGACTACCAGGCAAGACGCACCAAGCAGCTCCTGAGCACGAGTCGTGAAACCTTGAGTTCTATCGTGTCCATATACGGGGTATTGTCTAATTGGCAGACATGCGGAAAGATTGGGCGTTCCCTTCAACGATTTTTCCCGAAGCTGCAGATCGGAAGAAGAGGAAGAGACAATCCAACATTTTCTGTGTGAATGCCCAGCACTGTCCAGGAAACGCATGAAAACCTTAGGCTCACCCTTCCTGAACAGCCTCACGGAAGTAACTGATTTGAACATTTGCCGCATAGCCGGATTCATAGAATCGAAATGGTTCTCGTCACCAAGCAGGTAGGTTCTAGTGCCGTCTCAATCTTCTGTGGTATCACAATGTGTCTATTGTGGCCTAAGTGAGCCATCTTTTGATAAAGAAGGCTGCCACAACAAACAACCAACCAACCAACCTAGACAGAAAGTCTGAAATTTTAAAGTCAACCATTGAGTTTAAGCCTCGAATATATTGAAAATAAATACTAAAACTATTAGCAGAATTATTATTTATGAGATAAGATCTCACGCTGGTTTCCGCTAGTGATAAAAAAATTCCGTTGCTATTTATTGTTGAGATTGGCTTAAACGTGACTGCCGAAAATTCCGAGAACGGTTGAAGGCAAAGGCTTTCATCAATGTAGCACTAGGCGAAAAGTTAGGTTTAAGCGCTATGTTGAACTCAGGTGGAACTGGAATTTTAAAAGTATCGATGAATTTGTTGGGAATGTCAACTTTTGAAATTGAGGAAAGCAGAAACAAATTCGACCGAAAGTAGATCTTGTTGGAGAGCCTGTAAGCGACATGTAAAATCGAACACGCTGATAAGACAGGTCGAGGAGCAGCCGTACATATGATGAAATGTGTAGCAGGCAAACGCTCGGATACAAGTGCAAAAGAAGCAAGTGAAGCTAAAGTTGATGTTAAGAGCCGAGTAAAAGAAACTTGAGATGCAAAGGATGTTTTCGATACAGCATCACGACCTTGCATTGGAGATAAATAATGGTTTCGAGTGGAAAACAGCGCTGGTGAACTCATTGTACCTTGATCAGCATCAGGTGCTAAGCGGGACGATGAACGGTTAGCTCCACCGGAAGTCGATGACGACGACAGCACAATTGAAGGCACTGCGATTTGGACCATTTTTTTATTGCACGCAATAAGCGAGGCGAAATGTTGATGATTACAAAGATATATGTTGTTCAGTTTTTTAGTCGGAATGTCAATAAACGTAAACGTATTAACATTAATGCATTTAGCAGAAAATGACACAATAACCGTCACAAGTAACGAAGCACGATCGGTATGTTTCCGATATGCCGTAGACCGCAAACTTTGAACCATATCGTGGCGAGTCCAAAACCATAATGGAAAAGGGTTAAAAGTTTAAATGACAGTTAAAAACTACAAGAAAGCACAAATAGTCGACATCGCAACCGAGTGATCGATAAAAGCGGAGAACTCACAGATTGCTGAACTGTTATTCGGTATGATTAATTTTTAGACTAACAAGTGAAGCACTTGTGAAAAAGAAAATTTGCAAATATGACATATTAGCACTGGGAAAGCATGAAACTGGATAAGAAGCTCGAACAGTATTGGGATATAAGATGTAGGAGGCAAACAATGATAGATTGCAACGTGGTAGATTCACTTGGCATTCGATCAAATTCGTGACTTTACGATTAAAGACTTTGAAAGAAGAAACACTTTACGAGCAACTGAATTGTTTCATTCAGTTACAATGCATTAGCATTTTGGTTTATACTTATACCATGTTGAAACATGCTGATAGATTGCATGTGTAACTTTTAAAATACACAAAAACTTTCGGGCAGAAAACTGATAAGTACTGAAAGTGGAAATGTTTCGTTTAGCCATGAACTTCTTCAACTGAACTATATAACTATCCCTCATCGATGATCTGTATTGAACACAACAAAAAGATCAATCACCAACAAAACTAAACTACACAAAAACATAATTCTACCCAAACCGTCAAATATAATATTTTAACCAAGATGACAGTATTTTATGATAATTTAAAATAGCACGAAATATTATTTACCAAAGTAATTTTCAAACCTACGTGCTAACGGTAAAGTAATTATTCATAACATCTGAAAAATTGTTTTTTAATCAAAATTTTACAGAATTTCTATTGCCTATATATCATCGGCTTACCTCGAAAACATTACAAGATTAATTTTTTAAATATGCTGATGATTTCCCTTGAATGATAAAAATATGTGTTATATTGAATACCTACTTTCCCTTTAAATTTCCATTTCCGCAAATCGAAAGATTACTATTCAAATCAGAAAACAATGGATTTCATCTTAAAGCCACCGATATTTTCTGACACTAACCTAATAATCTCAATACAGATATCTATATTTAATGGATGTACCCACCTGTGTAAATGCTTTCCCGCAATCTACACAAATGTAGGGTCTATCGTTTGTATGTATTCTTTCATGATTTCGTAGATTAGCTGCTTGTGTGAAACCTTTTTGACAGTAGCTACATATATATTTACGTTCTGCAGAATGGTTTCGAATATGAGTCACAAGCGATGATTTACGCGAAAATGTTTTCGAGCACAAAGGACACGATCCTTCTTCATTGAATATCAAATCAACCTGTAAAAACGACAAATTAAATTAGTTGGAAAAGATCATGCTACATATTTCCATATTTACATCAAAGTTATGTAAAGTCCGTTTCAAATGTTCCTTTTTAAACATTTGTTGATCCATTGCACAATCTTTAAAAAAATAAATGAAAATATTATTAGAAATTATTTTTTTGCAGAATAGTACATCAAAGCTATTTTTCAAGTAAGTAAAAAACACTTCATGCTGTTTATATAAAATGTTCAAGAACCCACGAAGAAGCAGATTCCAAAAAACCCTTACTCGTTCCAAACGGGCAGCAGGATCAGAAGACATAGAAATTTTAAATAGAGAGAAGAATACTAGAAGAAACAATTTTAAAATGCAAAAATAATATTCCTATGGATCTGTAGACGTCGAAAAACTTGTACTTTTTATAATTTTCGAACTATACATAGCCGACAATGGGACCGTAGCCAGCGAGAGAATCACCAGGATTTGAAGATAAAATGTTCGTTTCTTCCAACCTTCTCTTTTACAAACATTGAGTTTGAGGGGAAAAAAACCAGCAACTGCACACTAGACTTATCGAAAAATAGTTTTGCATGAAAACACTTTAAATGTATTAACTTTCAATTCGCAATACTGATTATCATGAAAGATAGATTTCAAACTAGCCATAAAACCGTTTGATAAAATCTGAGAAAATATCGATTCATTTGCTAGTTCAGTCCTTATGTGAGATGGCCAATGCTATATCGCGCAATAAAGTTTTAGTGATCGAAAAAAACTTCACCCATTCCAGCGCATCCCAAAGACTAGAGCTCCCACCATTTTTTCGCAAAATTGTTTAACCTTTTTCTTAAGTTTTGAAATTTGGGACCTTCATTTTTCACCTTTTATCGCTTATGCTGTAAGAACAATTTTTTTTGCCAGGCAGTTTAAAACAATGGGAGAAAATAAGCTAAGTTTCTTTGTTAATACGTGTGAAAAAAATCGAAAATTCTTTCACGATGATTTGTTACCTTTTTAAAATTGATTTATTTTTATCTAAAAAAAAAATTGAAATTAAAATTGTTGCGACCTCAGCGTATTGGCACTGCGATCACGGAAAATTTATTTGATTGAGCCTTCCATCCCCTGTATAGCGCAACGATGCCGGCTAAAGCTCAGCGCCGGGGTTTTGTTTTCGAGGAGGTAAGGGCTAGGCCCGTATCAATCCATTGTACTTAGTCATTGGGAAGACCAAATAATATGAGGACATGGGATGGGATCAGGGGGTTGGTACTGAGCCTGAAGAGAGAGAAAAACAAACTTAGACCATCATACTGTTAAAAGGAATATATATGTATTTAAAATAATTCAAAGCAAAAAATAACATTATAATTAACTTATAATAATACAAAAATATGATTCGGAATAATAAGAAAAAATAATGTTTTAAAGAAAACTATAATAAAAAAATAATAATCAAAAAAATTATGATTAAAAGAAAATCATAATAACAGAAAAATAGAAACGAGGGAGTGAAGTGGAGTCAACACAAAATTAATTTTACTCTGAATAATTAATGGAACACAATTTACTTTATCTGATGATGAGCGCTCTTCACCGCTGGTAGTTGTCCTGAAAACCAAAAAACCTATACGAAGGCCTGACTTCACTCACTAAACTTTCTTTTCTTGTTCGTAACCTTGACTAAACATTTTCAACATTTACTCATTTTTTTTCATCGAAATATGTACACGTTCATTTATCACTTTTATGATCTAAAATGACTGATCTTTACATAGGTGTTGCCCTCCTCAACTCAAAATTTCACATCAGTTGTACGTAATCAATTTTGTGTGTGTCCTTATGCAAATCCTAAATAGGAATTATTTGTTCTACAGGTTTAATTCATCAAATTTCCATGTGTTCGCCTTTTTTACAAAAAAAAAACTAATAATTTATAAAAGAATCTTATCGAACAATGGCAGTTATATTTGCGTGATCTGAATTCTATTATTTTCAATTATTGAAAGGGCTTATTAAAATTTCGTTTAATTGTTTTCGATATAAACTGGAAAAAAACTGCTCAACGCGCTGATCCCGCATTAGACTACATTCACGCCGCGCACCAACGGTGTTCAGCATGGTCTTTTATGCTATCAAATACATCTCCACGCGCCACTTTTTTGATAATTCCATTCAGCTTCCAGTTCGGCTGTAGATCTTTCACTTCTTATTATTTTTTTTCTTCAAATTTAAACCACTAATTCCTTTCACCAGAAAAAAATCTTCACACGGTCTTTCTTTTCTTCTTCACACTTTGGCTTCCCTTGTTCTTCACTATGTCACGCGATTTTTCTTTTTTCCCAAATCGAACTCGAAGCCTTCTCCTTTTACAACCAACTGCCTCCTCTCTA
Source organism: Oxycera nigricornis (assembly GCA_963942545.1). Taxonomy (NCBI): domain Eukaryota; kingdom Metazoa; phylum Arthropoda; class Insecta; order Diptera; family Stratiomyidae; genus Oxycera; species Oxycera nigricornis. The sequence goes on from OZ012662.1 coordinate 79,456,922, forward strand.
CTCTCGTTTTTCAACTTCATTTCTATCATTTTTGGGGCCGGATGCAAAAGGTCCCGCTGGCTTCTAGTTGGATACGGATTCTAGATTTTTTCTGGTTGCCAGATCGCATCAACCCGCTACTTGGTATTGATCTTTCATCCGCATTCCAACTGAAAGCTGCAGCCTGAGCAGGGAAAAGATGGTAGAAAAAAATCCGAGACAACCCTGAGGATCGAACCGACCTCCTTATGGTTCTAAGGCAGCGACGCTCCCTGAAGGCTATTGATCAGTGATAACAGACGATGTGCAGTTGTTCGAACTAAATTTAAAGGGGCATGTTGCATGTTTTCAATACATCTTTACGATTTGCGGTATTTAAAGTATTTTTGGAAAGTAGTCTGTGTGTGTACTTTTGTGGACAGTTTTTTCTATAAGAATAATTCAGGTAAAAAAGATATTTTAACTTTGTTGAGGAGTCAATCGATGCGTATTTAAAATCTTACGAACTGATAAGATTTTGGGAAACTTCGGTCGGGTGGTTTTTTGTTTTGACCCCACCAAAATCATTTCTATCATATACCATATCTCGTGAAACGAAGACCTAAAAAATCAATCGAAGCGTATTATAATTGAGGCACAGTTTTACAAAAGGGTACTGTTCCAAAAAGCTGAATTTTCGGGAATCAAAAAAAAACAAATATACTCTTGGCATTTTCATTTTTTGAAAAATTGAATTGTTGGTGAATTATCTAGAATGTAGCGAGATTGTATTTATCTATCAACATGATTCAATTACCTGTTCCATCAGATGGGAAGTGAACTATGAAATTGGGGAGGTTTCGCAAAACGGTATACATCCGATTTCTATACCGTTTTGCAAAACCATTTCCACCCTAGCCCAAGAGATGGGTTTTCTATTGATGCTATTCGATTTAATTTAATTTAAATCTCACTGTTATGTGATGTTGTCGACACATTCGTATCAATTTTATTTATAGGAAAAGGATATAAAATATGTAACATTTTAAAAAAAACTATAGAACTAGTACCGTTTTGAAAAAACTTCATGCTTTTAAGGAGAGATTCGTCCCGTTTCGACAAACCGGAACGTGACCATTCGATTCCTCGTGAAATTTTACATGAAAATCGATATCAAACTCGATTTTGGCGCTTATACCCTTTTGCAAAACTGCGCCTCAATTGATATGATTGTATCAAATTTCAAAAAAATTAGTGGGGCCGTTTTTTATTTTAATAAAAAAAAGTGCAAAAAATTAGGGGGGTTTTATCTAAAAAATAAATTTTTCATCTTAATTGCACTACCAACAGTTGTTATCAAAAAATTAGTAAAAATTTTCCCATGATTAAAAAAAATTAACTGGAAATAAAAAACCATTAATAGTCACTATGAATCAAGAGTTGATACGAATAATATTATCTGATCTCTCTTAATCTAATCTGGCATTTGCATGATTTGAGAAGATTTGCAATTATTTTCATAGTGTTTTTTTTTATATTTTAATTAAAAAGCTGTTTACAATTGGAAAAAAATATTTGTTCCAATCAAACTTGCAGTTGTGATAATCAACGCTTTAAAAGGTCGGATGTTTTGAAGATATCTTACTAAACATAAAAACAACGTTTTTCATGATTGCCAAACATATCCGTACAAAAAATAAACCATTAATATTTATAACGAATAATGGTTGATAAGAATGATATTACCTAATTTCACTTACTCATTACATTTGCAAAACTTTTAAGTTCATTTGCTGTAAGGGTTTGTGATATTTCAGTTACTTATTCCTCTATTTTCCTTTCAATGGCAGTCAATACCTTTCAAAATCAAGTGCTTTAAAAAGTTCTCATCAAATGAAAATTCCTACATTTTAGTAGTTTAACATTTAAGGGTTCAAAAGATTTCAATTACTTCTTTCCCCATCTATTGTAATATTTTATGCGATTATTTGCTGCATATTCAATGTTTCTTCAAGATCAACTGCAAAATTAGAAGTGATTATTAGTCTCATTAATGTAAAATTGCAAAATAATACAGATTTAATGTCTATGCAGCATCCTTAAAAATTTAGGACGCAACTATTCAAAATGGCCACCACGCCAAAAAACTAGTTCAGTCGGTGTAGAAGCAAAAAATTGCATATTAGTAATTGATTTCATCTTCATAAAATACTACGTGTTGTGTTTTTATAAAAGAAAAACTTCCTTTTAATTTTGTGTATCTTTATTTGGATTCGTAATCGATTTTCGACCGTAATCGTTCGGTCTTCCTCAGCGATTAATAGCCCTGAAATCTCAATATCGCCAACATTTTCGCTAGCGCCCTTTTGTCTTTCAAGCGGCGATATGATAATGATCTTTACGTAACTGCTAAAAATGTTTTGTCTCGCCTCCGATTGAGCCTCGTAAAGACTCAAATTATGATGAAGGGCAGTTGCCTGTATCGGTGTTTAATCTGTTTGCCACTGGTTCCTTGTTGATAAAAAGGCTTTCGTAGGGGTCCAATTTCGATTGCTTGGAGACATCCTTGACCACTGCTATATGTTCCTTCGATATCTCGTGGTGGCTCTCAATGATGTGTTTCGCGATCGCTGACTTCAATTCTGTTGATTGTTTTCGCCCCTCTCGCATCAGTTCAGCCTCCCTTAGGTGCTCCTGGAGTCTTACCTCCACTAATCGCTTCGTTTGTCCTATGTACGTCTTACAGCATTTAGGGCAGGTCACCTTATAAATACCGCTTTTCTCCCATACACTTTTTGGGTCGTTAGGTCTACCTAGGACCGTTTTCAGCTGTGCATATTGCTTGACTTCACTCAATATTTTTTCGGCCAATTTTTTGCAGAGAAGATTGATACACCTATTTTTATTTTTGCTGTTTCCTAAAAATTGCTCTTTTGTTGTAGTAAGAGGCATGTCTTCTTCAAAAAAATAATCGATTGAAGTATTACTTTTATATCTACGATGTCTCTCAGACGCTTTGGTTCCATTATTATTGTATTCATCAAAAACAACTTTAGCGTTGGTACCATAGTTATTACGTAAATTTCTGATGTACTGTTGAAAAATATTGACAAACTTTTTATTTTTTCCCATTTTAATCTATGAAGTAACATGCCACCATCAATAATGTAAAAAAAATCATTAAACAATCATAAACATCATTAACATCCGTTTCACATTGCTGAAAAATCACGTATAGCGTTGATTTCGTAGTTTTCCTCATTCCACTGTTATCAAAAAGCGAAAGAGGGTAAGGAGCCAGCTCATAGTTAAAACATTGACGAAGTTCATCATTACTCTTCCTCAAAATGCATAAGCGTTGAAAAATTAGATTTGGATCCACAGGAACTTCAGTATTATTAAGTTTAATGTTACTTCTCATGCTCAATAAAGATTTACCTATATCTTTTGTTGTCACTTTTATAACTTTAAAGTTTGAACCTTCCCTTTTTCTTCTTAAATTAATTCCTATAAGTGATACCTTATAACAATCAATACTTTCGTTACCTACAATTCCTGTGGAAATCGCCATTACTTCCTGTACGTCTGGAAAGGGGTTGTGAATTTGAAAAAATTCTACAATTTTATTTACTGCTGATGAATCTACATATATTTTGCTATCACTAGCATGCAATATGCAGATATGATGATTTAAAAGAAACTCCACAAAATTCTTACATTCCATCCACTACGTCTGTTGTAAATAACGTTGCTCTTATCCATTTGTAAAGTAGTAATGATTAGAGAAAAAAGTCCTGTATCTGACATGACATTAAAAATTGCAATGTTTAAGTATTATTAAAATACTTTACTAATGAATGATATATAAATACCTTCTGATATTATTGTGCCCTGTTTCCTTCAATTACAAATTGATGTTTTTATAAATAATAAATGTTAATAAATACACTTTCACTCAATACCTGGCCTTGCATTCTTTTATCAGGTAAAGAATACCCAAACAAGAAAAGGTCAAATACTATTGTGCGTATACTAGAATAACTGTAAAATTCAATATCGGATACACATAAATACATATATACGTGTATGGATAGCAAAAATCAATATATGTATATATATAAAGTTTACACGTGACGCATATATATTTTTTGACCCACACATCAATTTTTTAAGATGTAAATATTCAATTATTACTAACAAATGTACTTTTAACAACTATTCTTAACACCAAAGTTAATACACGAATTTTTTTTTCAACGAAAACCATGCAAAAACTTGTTTCCTTATATAAATTAATTACATATTGTTTAAACAATACAAATAATTATTTCCCCCTCTGAAATATTTCTGATTTTGAATAATATAAAAAAAAATTCAAAAAAACAATGATCCAAATCAGAGCTGTTTCTGAGGACTTTCAAAGATTGCCTGTTTTAAGGCTTCATTGACGCGACTATTATTGAATCTGTCGTTGCTCAAAGGGACGGTCAACAATCTCTGTACCATGAAACGGTAAGCAGCCATTTTTTGCTGCATAATTTGGCTTGATGGCGCCGATAAAGAAAAAAACCGGTATATTACCTCAGAGCTGATAAAAGAAATAATGTGGTAATAATTGGAAAAGAACAATACGACGCAGCAGTAATGGGAAAGCTGGAGAGTGGACGATTTTTCCAATTAAGCAACGATCCGTTGCCTGACTATAAAAACAGTGGAAAAGGCACTGAAAAAGTGCAAAGAAATTATCAAATATCCACGTCAATTAAGAGTACCAAACCCAGTCCTCCCTAGAATAAGAGGTCAACCAAAAATCCACAAGCCGGGTAGCGAAATGAGGGAAATAATAGCAGACATAAGTTCCCCGACTTACAAAATTGCGAAATGACTTGTTGAGGAGTGCAAAAGGATAGGAAGTGCTTACGGCCCGCGATCGGTGAGGAACTCCCAAGAATTGATAGCTAAGTTTGAAGATTGCGGAACCATTGATGAAGATGAATCTCTAGTCTCGTTCGATGTACAAGTGCTATTCCCGAGTATACCCGTAAAAGAAACATTGTACGAGTTCGAAAAGTGGTTACTCAAAAACGATTAATCAGCGGCAATAAGGAGAAATGTGGAAAAATACATCAAGCTTGCAACTCTATGTATGAGTGAAAATGACTTCACATTCCGAGAGAAATTTTACAAAACAACAAGAGGCGCAGCGATGGGTAACCCACTCTCTCCACTACTAGCCGAAATAATCATGACCTCCATTGAAAAGGAAATAGAGGAAAAAGGAATTATGCCTAAAACATGACATAGATATGTCGACGACATTATTGCGGTAGTGAAGACGAAAGACCTAGAAAACATCTTAGGAACGATCAACAATAGGACCATACAATTCAGTATGGAAGTGGAAACAGACAGCCAAATTCCATTCATAGACATACTAATCATTAGGAAGAACAATATACTAGAATACGATATCCATAGAAAGCTATCAGCAACACAACGAACGATACCGGCGTCATCAAGCCATGTTATGCAGCAAAAAATGGCTGCTTACCGTTTCATGGTCCAGAGATTGCTGACCGTCCCTTTAAGCAACGACAGATTCAATAAGGAACTAGCGTACATAAAAGCCACAGCAGAACTGAACGGCTACACCGGAAACGATATCCAGCAAATAGTAAACAAGAAACAAAAGAGGGATCGATTCAAGAACTTAACAAATCTAGCAATACAACAGAACACTATACAACGAGTGGCCGTCACTTATTCCCAAGTGTTTAAACATATTAAACGAATATTGAAAAGAAGGAATATAGAAAGCGTGGGTTCAAGTAAATATGCACAGCTGAAAACGGTCCTAGGTAGACCTAACGACCCAAAAAGTGTATGGGAGAAAAGCGGTATTTATAAGGTGCCCTGCCCTAAATGCTGTAAGACGTACATAGGACAAACGAAGCGATTAGTGGAGGTAAGACTCCAGGAGCACCTAAGGGAGGCTGAACTGATGCGAGAGGGGCGAAAACAATCAACAGAATTGAAGTCAGCGATCGCGAAACACATCATTGAGAGCCACCACGAGATATCGAAGGAACATATAGCAGTGGTCAAGGATGTCTCCAAGCAATCGAAATTGGACCCCTACGAAAGCCTTTTTATCAACAAGGAACCAGTGGCAAACAGATTAAACGCCGATACAGGCAACTGCCCTTCATCATTATTTAAACTTAGCCTTAATTATATTCGTTAATTGTATCCACTTATGTAAAGTATATATAGGCATCACAGACTTTGTAATTTAGTAACGATACAGGACTGAGGAAGGTAGCAAGTAGCTGCTGAAACATATGTTTGTGTCTAAAATAAAATAATATATCCACTTCGAAGGAAATTATCGATCTTGTGTTATTTATTAAAATAAAGTGGAAAATAGTCAGAGACCCATAACTTTTTGATGAATGTTAACTCATTCCACTCACTGCAATGAGTTCTTATCGTTATTATTGTTTAAAGTATGATTATTTTCATTATTATTATTGTGTTCAATTTTTTCAATATTTATCTAGATATTACTGGAAAGTTATCCGTGTGGACCTCAAGGGCTGCACCTCGCGGCTTGTTTATTTTTATTTCCATAATTTGTTTGCGCTTCTCGATTTCTTTTTAATTTTCGAAGACATATTTCGTATTATCTACTGAATTATTTGGCGGCCTGAATTATATTAAAAATTTCTGGGAAACTCGCTTTTTGAAGTTTTCACGAGGGGTTTAACTCATAATACAACTGAAAAACGATGTAAGACATGCTCCTGGAGATTTTTTCACATAACAAGCACTTTTCTAGAAAAACTATCTAATAAAAAAATTTGTATCTATTATGTTTCGTCCAGTGTAAGCGCTAAAAGGTCAAAATACGACTATGTTGCAAATAAAATTGGAGAGATTTTAGTCTTTAAGGCAAGTTTTATCGATCAAAAACAAAGAAATTTATCCCACCATTAAAACTTCATTGCGAGCGATTTTGAGATGAGCACTGGAACAGGCTTGACTAGATTATTCATGATTATTTCATAACTGCAGAAAAGAAAATGTTATTTCCACGGATGACGCAACAATAGCAGTAAAAAACAAACATTGATTCACAAGACGCTGTATTGATTCCCTTTTGAATGTGGTCGAAATACATAATGACCAAAAAGATAAAAAAATTGAATGGGACGCTATGAAAGCCGAATTAAAAATGTTTGGATGGATCATAAACATTTGCTTTTGCATAGTGTGATAAAGATCTGTTTCTAAAGATGCACAAATGGTTAAAAAATTCGATGATGTTAGCAGTTACGACGAGCATCCTTGACAGAACGTTTAAGATAATGAAGCGCTTAACACGTTGAGTGCTACCATACAAAAACAAAGTCTCTCCGCAGAGGCCACCATACAAAATATTGTGATCCTGCCGGCGGTGCTCTTGCAAATTTTCTTTAATCTGGGTACCGTGAGCACCGTGCGATGCAAAAGTATGCATTTGTTAAACGTAACTACGAATTAACTTAACTAATATAACTAATTAATGTCAATTACCTGGGTCACAAGAAAAGCTAGCTTACAAATAGCAACAGTAGTTCTTTATGAAAATGTACAGGGTGCGCCATCTTTTGTGTCGGTATGTGAACACTTACTAACTTTGACATTTGTCAAACCGATTTATTCGATGAGACATGTTTTTGAAACGGCAATTCAGTACAATTTGAACCATGAATAGCTTCACACCGAAACAACGTGCCGAAATAGTGACGATGTACATAGAGAATAGTCGTTTCGTTGTTTTGATTCAACGTGCGTACTGTCGAAAATTTCACACTATCTGGCGGTGTTAATAAGCAGAATTGTCGCATTTGGGGAACGAAGAATCCACACGAAATCCATGAAACGTCATTGCATGACTAAAAGGTGACTGTTTGGGCCGGCGTTATTAATACAACATAACTATTAAGTTATCAGAAACTAATGTAATAAAACAATTCACTGATTTACTAGAAATTCTCGACGTTCTACACAATCACATATGGGTCAAAAAATTATTTTGGAATTTCGTAACATTTGATTTTAATAAGTTTTCATCAAACTTTCCTTTTTTCTTGATTAAATAATAGAAAAGAACTAATTTCTACTTAATATTTATTTTCTATAAACCCCTTTAAAATGAAAAAAGCACCAGTGGAGGGGAATCCCCACAATGTCATGCCATGTCATGCCATGTGTTTTAATGAAGATTAAAAACCACACCTAAATAATTTTCAACCAATAATATATAAAGTATTCTTTGCAAATCTAAAAATGGTCTTCGATACGGTGGTACACAATACAATAACAGCAAGCATATGAATGTGGAATGTCCTAATTACTTGACAAAAAGGCAAAACATAAAGTCGTAGCGTCTACAGCCAAATAGCTTTATCGGAATGATCTAGAACCTAATCCATTTCTTTTTATAAACCAAAAATTGCAGGAATTACTGGTAAATTTACAATCAATGGTAAAGTCACTGCACTTATTAACACGGGAAGAGTGATATTGACATAGAACAAAAAATGACCAATAACTTAATTACCTGCTTTCCAATCCCAACTAAAATCCACATAATAATTGCACTTATTCTCTCGAAAATAGCGTAGGTAGTGGCCAGTGCCGGATTAAGAGGGGGGCTACAGCCCCGGGCCCCACTTACTCCAGGGGCCCCGCACGCCTTTGGAATAGCCCAAGTAACTCAAGTAACTTCAAGCGACCCAGCTAGAGCAATTTTTTACAACTTTTAATCTACAAACCCAAGTAACCGAATCGACCCAAGTTGATTCAATTGTTTGGGTCATTGAGTATGCTTTGCAAGTAAGCTAATCGACCCAACTCAATTAACTAATTAGACTACGGATAAGCAATCGTAAGAAACTGAATCAGTGAGAAAAATGTAGACTTCGTCCAGGCTGTTGCAGCACCGGGGTACAGCCGACGCCTATTGCTAGTGTCATAATAAGTGTAACTTTAAAAAATATAGGGATATTTTCGATTCAGTATCCCCAGGAAAATATCGAACCGATTCCACAACCCAAAACTGTCTTTGCTAGTACCATTCTTATGCCACTTTCTGCTTGAGAAATGTAAAATGTATAAAGCATTAGAAACATTAGAAAATGATGACGACCAAAAACGAGAGGTGAGACGTGAAGCCTCCGTTTTAAGAAAAAATATTATTAAAATAGAAAATTGTTACATGGCTGTTTTGTGGAATTCTATTTTAAATCGATTTGAGTTGACAAGTCAGTATTTACAAAAAGTAGGTGTTGATTTAATAACAGCCAGTCAAATGTTCGATTCATTGGTGGTTTTTGTGAAGAACATGCGAGAAAAGTTCCACGAATTTGAAGAAAATGCTAAAAATCTTGGTAGTATGGAGAAATCTGATTATTCAGACTCAACGGAAAGAAAAATTATTAAAAAATTAACAGATGGAAGTACGCAACAAAGTACTTTATCTGGGTCTGATAAATTTAGAGTAGAGTCTTTTTATTTAATAATAGATAAATTGGTGGTTGAATTGAAGAAAAAGAGCGAGGCCTACGCTTATATAATTAGTATTTTTGGTTTTCTACAACGGTTAGTATCGATAGAAGAAGACGAACTACGGATTAAAACGAATGAGCTAGTTAACATTTACGATGGGGATTTAGATGGAAATTTATTGGATGAATTTAGGCAGTTCATTCCTTTACTGAAAGGTCAACCGGAAAATAAATTCACCAGCTCAGAGTCCTCTAAAACTAATAGAAATATTCTCGATCCATTAAAGGTATTAGATTGGATTGTTAATTTTGATATGCAACAAATTTTTCTAAATGTTTTCGTAGCCTTTAGATTATTATTAACGATTCCGATTGCTAACTGCGAAACGGAGAGATCGTTTTCTGTCTTAAAACGCGTTAAGAATATGTATAGATCTACAATGACTGATTATAGATTGTCGTCATTAGCCAGACTTAGTATTGAAAGCGAAATTCTCCGATCACTCAATTTTGATGATGTTAAAAGTGAATTCGCTTAATCGAAATCAAGAAAAAGTATTTTTAATTGTTAATTTGTTTTAGTAAAAATTATTTGTTATATTCATGCAACGTAAAAATTGTTCTATTTTTTTACTTTCGTTCCTCTATTCTACTGATTTACTTAGGATGTTTATCTGCTTTCAAGCTCTCTTTCCTACTGGACTATTTGGGTTATGATAGGTTACGTGGGTTACTTAATGTTCTTGAGATGCTGTTGCGTAATCATAGGGCCCTATTTTACTTTTAGCCCCAGGCCCCACGAAGGCTTAATCCGGCACTGGTAGTGGCTTTATATTTGGAATCAGACAACAAAGAAAAAGATAATTTAAAACTAGCCGTGCATATAAAAACGTTTAAGACCTAGTGCTCACCGCAATAGCCGAAGTAAAATGGCCTAAAAATTCGACTAGGAGGGGGTGATTTGCAAATTTGCACTATACAGACGAAACACATTTAAACTTAATATAATTCGGAAAAAAGCAGCTGCGTCATGAGAGACATGAATTATATATTTGAGAAATTCGTTAAGAGGATCCAAACAATAGTGTGAATACAATGCATTCTTTTATAATATAAAATAAACAATGTAAAATCTTTTGAATAATGCCAAGGAAATATTTAATCGAAAAATCAAATTCGGAATTGTAGAACTACCGAAAAACTCAAAATAATTTACGGTCAATCGCATGGATGTTCTCAAAGAAACATTTGAAGTATGCTTTAATCGCCGTTGATTGTCAAATATTAATAAGATTTTAACGCTATTCCTTCTAAGGACATTCATCATCTGAGAATATTGATTGCATATATTGCCCAAGGACGGTGCAAATATTGATAGAAATATAGATTTGTAGGAGGTTTTTGCATAATATTTGAGAAAAGTCATTGAAATTTTACCTTTAAAGTAAAAATTACAATTTTTTTATTAAAGCAATGTGACCTGATTGTATACAGTTTTTACGTAAAGAAAAATTTTGAAACATTCATACATACACATATTATTATTAAAAAATGCCAGAAAAGTGCAATTACTCGAAAATTCATTTATTACTCCTATTCACATAATTTCATGGAACTGAAAATTTCCCGTTGAAATGACGAATTAGAGCATTTAAGCTGGTATTTTGGGATCGTGAAAACATTTTGTAGAGTTTTGGTAGATTTACAGTAGCGAGCAGAGAAATCCGGTCAGGTAGAAAAACGAGCATTTCGGGTGCATTATTTCCAGGTAACGGGCAAAAATGGGATTGGGTACTTTTCCAGGTATGGGACCTTTATGATCGTTATCAGTTTCAGCTAGTTTTTCAAACAGTGAAGTTAGTACAGGTGAAATATATAAAAATGGCAAATAATAGGAAAATGACCGAAATTTAAAAAAAAACGGAAATAGTGACGTTGTGGAAGGAGAACATGACCACCCGAGCTATAGCCGCAAGGGTAGGATACAGTCAGTCTTCTGTAGCAGAATTTTTAAAAAAATTTAAAACCACTGGATCCACACAGCGGAAAAAAGGCACAGGGGCTAAGAAAATAACAACACCGGCTGAAGATCGCCTGTTAAAAAGAATTTGTCTAAAAGATCGGTTCAAAACTGCGGTAGAAATACGCAGAGTTTTTAAAAGAAACTCAAAAGCAGATAAGTGTACATACAGTGCGCAGACGGCTTGTTGAGGAACATTTAACTGCAAGAATTCCTGCTGAAAAGCCTTTTTTAACGAGAAACATGCGGAAAAAACGCCGAGAATGGGCTAAAAACTATGAGCATTGGACTAATCTGGATTGGCGAAAGGTTATATTTTCTGATGAAAGTAAGTTTAATTTGTTTGGATCCGATGGCTTGCAGTACGTTAGGCGTAGACCCGGAGAGCGTTTAAGTGCCCAATGCATCAAACCAACAGTCAAACACCCACCTGGTAAAATGGTCTGGGGATGTTTTTCCTATTATGGAGTTGGAAAACTGGCCTTTATTGATGGAACAGTGAATGCGGCAGTCTATAAAAATATTTTATATGAGCATTTTTTGCCTTCGATGGAGAATCATTTTTCTATGTGTTCTGAGTGCATTTTTCAAGACGATTCTGCACCGTCTCACCGTGCCAAAGTGGTCAGTTTTGTATTAATTTTATTGCATGATGTTTAACACATATATATATGTGTATTTAACCACATTTTTCTTTTTCCACAATTTAAGATTAAAGAATTTCATGCCGAAAACCAAATATCTGTTATGATATGGCCAGGAAATAGCCCGGATCTTAATCCGATAGAAAATTTGTGGCACATTATGAAAGCAAAAGTCAATAAGGAACATCCTAACACAATAAATAAGCTGGTTGTATTATTAGAAAAAAATTGGTATGACGAATTAAAAGACGAACTACTGCAAGCTTTGATAAATTCAATGCCATCAAGAATTAAAGCAGTTATTAAAAATAAGGGAGGGGTCACAAAATATTGAATTTAGTTTTAATTATATGTAAGGTTAATTTCTTTAAAAAAACGAAAATGGAAAATGCAAATATTATTTAAGAATATCAAAAAACAAAATTAAATTGTGATAACGAATTATTTTCAATAAATACCAAAATTGTAATAAATCCATTTTATTTACTTTTTTTAAACATTTCAACAAGCACATCATAAATTTTTAAACAGTAAATATAATAAGTTAACAGGAAAAAATTACTTTGCGACCCTTCATTTAGATTTCTCCAAAAAAATTGAGAATTATTAATATTTTCTACCTGATCGGATTTCTCTGCTCGCTACTGTATTTATAAGTAGTTCACTACGGGTAGAAAAGAAAAGTTCTGTGGAACTGAGAAAAATTAATATAAGTGAATAAGAAAATGGGAAACTTTAAATAAGAGAAGTATTTCGACTGTGAAATATAATATTAAAAGACATGAAAGTGAAAATAGAACTCAAAATAAACCAAGAAACGTTAATCGAAAACTATTAAATGAATCGGACGAAAGAATAATATTCAGAGAAGTTTCAAAAAATTCAAAAAGTTACTGCTCCAGAATTATCCAAATTTGTGAATAATTACTCGGATAAATCTGTAAATACCAAAGCAGGTCGCCGCGATTTAAGAAAAAAGAAAACCATTCATCAGTAAAGCGAGTAAGGAAAATCGCCCAAAAATCGCAAATGCTCATAAAGAATGCTCATTTGAATAATTTTTACTGATGAAAATAAATTTGCTATATTCCAGTCAGACGGAAACAGCGAGTATGGAGAATAGTTAATACTTCATTAGAAAAACAGAATCTTCAACCTACAGTGAAACACGGTGGAAAATCTTTTATGGAGTGGGGTGCTTCTCTGCTGCTGGTACGGGGGAAACTGCATTTTACTGACGCTAAAGTACCGTCATAAAATAAAATGTATAAATATTCTTAGAGAATTTAAAACACAGTGCCGAAAAATTGAGACTCTTAACTGATTTCATATTATATCAGGATAACGACCCAAAACATAAGACTCTTGTAACCAGAGAGTGGCTGTTACTGCCCAAGTGTTTGATACACCCCCTAAGTCCCTGGATACTAGTCCAATTGGGCACCTATGGGGCATGCTCGTGCAAAAACGTTCCCAAGATATTTTCAATATTCGGAAGCTAAAACAAAAGTTGGATTATGAATGGACAAAAATTTGGGTGAATGTGACAGAAAAATTGATCAGATCAATGCCAAACAGATTAGCGGAGGTAATAAAGAGAAAAGGTTACCCGACAAAATATAAGTCGTGCCTTAAAAGCTAACTTTAAAAACAACTTCTTTCGAGTAGATTAATTTTACGAATACGAATGCGAGACAGAATTTCGAATTATTGTTTTTCTTTGATATACTTTAATCTACATCAACTATTTTATCTATACAGTGAATCCCGCTTTAGTGCATAACGCTTAAGTGCATTCAGCGGTTAAATGCATGAAAACCAAATCACATGAGCGCTTTCTAAGAAAGCAGTACGATTTTGCTCGTTTTACTGCATTTCGCTTAGCCGCATTAATCGCTTAAGTGCACTAAACTTTCGATTTTTTTGTGTCTCAACCATGATAAATTTATCGGATAAGAGCATTAGCTGAAGGCAACTCGACACATGCCACACATGTAGAAATTTTGAAAATTTCACCGAAAAAATGTTCCATATAAAGCGGATGAATACGAACAATGTTCACTGTAAGGCAAACCGTGAGAAAAGTGATTGTGAAGTGAGTTTTTCCTTGTGTTTTAATTGGTTTTTTCAGTTTTAACTGTTGCAAGGTAAGTGAAATACAGTCAACCCTCCTATTACGCGGTACTCTCAGCACGCGGTTTCCATATAACGCGGAGCTGAAATTGCGACAGCCCTCCTATAACGCGGTACTCTTACAGCGCGGTTTCCGTTCAACAACGTCCCATCGGTTGTTTCCGTGCACCCAATGAATGGTTTTAACCGGATATGTTTATATCACAGCATATGAAGAGGCAGCAGCCAAACTCTCTCAGTGGAATACTAAGATAATTTATTTGAAACATCAGCTTCAATTTAAGATAGTAGTTCTACAATTGCTTCATATTGGAGATTTAAGCTTTTACGTTAAATTATACAAGGAAACTGAGAATCGGGCTAGAAAACCATTCGTTTGTCGCTAGTAAAGGATGGTTTGAAAAACTAAAAATAAAGGTACAAATTGCACAACATTAAGTTTCAAGGAGAACAGGCCTCAGCAGACGCTGAAGCTGCCGAAAATTTTAAGCTGGAACTAGCTAGAATTATCAATGAAGGAGGTTATTCACCTTATGAAATTTTTAACGCCGATGAGACGGCATTATATTGGAAAAACTACCATTTAGGACCTTCATTTCGAAAAATCAAAGGCGTGCTCGTTCTTCAACTCCCAGTGTAATGAAAAACATTAATAAGACCCAATTGCCTGCATTCTGGCGATTTAATAAGAAAGCTTGGATGACTCAAGATTTATTTAAGGATTGGTTTTATAATTGTTTTATCCCGGCAGTGGAAACCTACAAGATGGAAAAAAATGTATTTCAAAGTTTTATTGGTTCTTGATAACGCTGGTTGCCACAACATAGAACTGGATCATCCAAATGTGAAATGTGAAAATTGACTTCCTTCCTCCTAACTGCACGTCATTAATACAACCTTTGGACCAAGGAGTCATTCAAACTATAAAAATGTACTACACACGCCAACTTTTCGAAACCATTTTCGACAGATTAGATATTAGTGAAAATAAAACTCTGACTCAAGTGTGGAGGGAATTTTCTATTTTAGATTGTATTAGAACCGTGTCATCGGCTTGCGCGGAAATTAAACCATCAACGCTTAATGCGTGCTGGAAACCTCTTTTACCTCAAATGGTTCAAGCAATACAAGATGATTCTATAATTTCACTCCCAGTTACAGAAATAGTAAACATTGCTTCTCGTTTAAGCGATGAAGAATTTGCAGTAAACCATCAGGATGTAAGAGAACTAGTACTCGGGGAAGAAACTTTAGATGAGGAAGGACTGATGGAATTAATTGATGCGCCCACCTGAAATGCATTGGTAAACGAAAATAAGGAAAACGAATGGGTGCCAAATCTCGATTTACAAGATGTGAAAAAAGGGCTAAATTTGGCTAAAGAATTAGAACTTCATTTCATTCAAACTGATCGTTCAACGGTGCGCAGCGCAAAGTTTACAAGAGAGTTAAGAAATTGCTTAGCTCCCTATAGAGAGGTTTTAGTGCAGTTAGAAAAAAAGCTACAATCGAAAACCAATGTGAAGATGAACCAAGTGGGGAAGACATTTTGCCCATTAAAAGAAGGCGAGTTAGGCGACTCACATTTGACAGCGAGGATGTGTTCAAAGATTACTTAATTTTACAAAAGTTTTTCTTGTTTTTGTTGGAAAACAGTTTTTTAGTTTAGTTTTTGTTTTATTTTTTATCATTTCCTTATATGAACTCTTCAATTCAATAAAAATAATTTATAATTTATATCTTGTCTTTTGTATTTATTGGTCTCCATATAATGCGGTACGAATGATGTTATTTGTACTAATTCTGAGTTTCTTATAGCGCGGTTTCCATATAACGCGGTACGCACTCACCGCGTTATAGGAGGGTTGACTGTGCATAGCGATCGTCTTTGTTCATAGTATATTTTTGCAAGCCTATAGCGAAATTGTTCCTTAAAATTTTTTTAGTTGCGCTTATCAGTTCTCCTTACTATCACCCGCATTTTTTGCATTGTTTCTCAAACTTATTGTGTTTACTTCTCTTTTTAAAACTATGTAAAAACGTACGTTCGTATAAAACATAAATTGAATAAAACATGAATCGAAAAATGTCTGCATCTTCACCAAAAAATCATGCTACTTGTACAAGGAAAGTCTTCAGATTCGGAACCTACTGGCCAGAAGAGTAATGGGATAGACGAGTTGATAAAATTAGAAGTTTTAACTCTAATTCAAAACAACATTCCTCTGCCACACATCAAAAGGACTCTCATATGCAAGAGTTTTTTGTCAAGGGAGCTCCGAGGACTGCTGATGTAAAATGGATGCATCAGTACTTAGTGACCAAGCTTTTCCTGGATGTCTGCATCGTCGAATCTTTAAAACATCGAGGCAGCAATAAGAAGAGTTCCGGCAACATCTTTAAAGTTTCCGTTCCATCACGATATGCGTGGTTATTAACTAACTCTAAAGGATTAAAATCGAACCAAACGTGGAATGGTATGACGTTTAGGAAATGGAGAAGTACAACCAAATCACGTAAAAATAAGAACATAAATAATAATATTACTAGTCTAAGTAGTAAATGTAATTCGACTATATTGACTGAGGTTGATATACAGACAAACAAAGACAGTTCTTCAAACGGACCTCCACAAACCAAACCTACTACCCTACTCAACAACGACACATCCAAGACTCCTGTTCCTATTCATTACCCGAATTCCTCTTTAAAACTGCCCTTAATTCAGACAAATCTTACTCCTTACAGTAACTTTGTCCGTGGTGATGACCTGGTTCCAGTTACGGAGGGGTCAATAATCCTTCCTAACACTTCAACGTC
Source organism: Oxycera nigricornis (assembly GCA_963942545.1). Classification (NCBI taxonomy): domain Eukaryota; kingdom Metazoa; phylum Arthropoda; class Insecta; order Diptera; family Stratiomyidae; genus Oxycera; species Oxycera nigricornis. The sequence goes on from OZ012662.1 coordinate 79,474,048, forward strand.
TAGTAAGCCGGCCAATGCTGATCCAGGCTTCCTTGATCCACTCATTCCTCCTGTAGTCAAAGCAACTGTTAACTCCTGCGATGATATTGAAGGAAGATATACCCTCTCAAGACTTCGGGATCACAGAATTTACGAAAATGTCCGTTTGTTCCTTGCATATATGCATAATGCTTCAGACTCAGCTTGTTTTGAGGGTAAAACTAAAACTAGTCTGAAAGTTCTTATCCATCAAGAGGGCCTTCCAGTTGACTTGGAAGCGTTAAACCTGCTGTTCATAAAATATCATGAACAAATGGGAGTCTCTGCAAGTCAAGTTAAACAAGAACTAAATACATACAGTTCTTATGTTAGGTCTAAACACATTTCTGTGCTTCAAAAATCGAGAACTGAGTTCAAAAAATACTATTCCTAGCAACTCATCCTCGCGAGTCAGCCTCAAGCTTTTCTACCATAATTGTGGTGGAATGAGAGAAAGTAAATAAACTCTTTCTTGACGCGAAATCTTACCGGTTTAATATCCTAGCGTTCACTGAGACTTGGTTAAGTGATTCTTATAAAAACGAAGAAATTCTCGACGAAAATTGGACAATATATAGAGACGACCGTGATTATCGCATTACTACGCAAAGTCGAGGGGGAGGCGTTTTAATTGCAGTTAATTCCAGTATGTCGAGTGAAATTGTCCACACTACTCCTCATAAGAGTTTCCAACATATGATTATCAGGGTTGATTTTGAAAGAAACTATCTATACATCGGCATTTTCTACATTCCCCCCAGATCTGACGAAGCCGCTTACAACGACCTTTTCTTGAAAATCTCTTCTTTATCCGCATCTTTAAATGAAAATGACAAAATAATATTGTTAGGTGATTTCAACCGCCCCAATCTATCGTTTATGACGGACGGAGATGATAACAGTCTTCTCCCTACAAATGTTCTCGACTCTTGTGATATGAATCTGGTAAGTGCTTTTTATGGCAATGACTTACAGCAAATCGCTCCCAGTCCCAATCAAAACGGTCATTGGTTGGATTTAATATTCACCAACACTTATGACGATGTAGTGGTCAGTCCTACTATTGCTGTGGAACATCTTTTCGCTAACAGCACTCACCACACAGCATTCACAGTTGAACTCTCCACTACTGAAGCTCAAACTCCCTTATCATACAATTGTAATATTGTATATGATTTTCGTAATGCTGACTACGAAAGCATTAAACTTTACCTTGACAATGTTGAATGGTTAGGCACTCTTTCAACGTTAGACCTAGACGAGGCTGTATCCTCATTTTACCTTATAATTCTTGACGCCGTTGAAAGGTACGTACCTAAAATTAAGAAGAAGGAAAAGTTATCTGAGCCCTGGCTAGACAGCAATCTGCGCGCATTAAGGAATGAGAGAAACAAAGTCTATAAATTACTAAAGCTTAACAACAATGCTAGCGAGAATTTAAAAAATAGATACTTTGATTTGTCAGAAGATTACAAAATCAAATACCGCGAGGCCTATGAACGCTACGTGAATTTAACTGGTGAAAACATAATCAGAGACCCTAAGAAGTTCTTTGATTTTGTTAACCTCAAGAGGAAATCATCGGCCTATCCAGCGTCAATGACCAAAAATAATACCGTTTCTTCATTTCCGAAAGTTATCTGTGATCTTTTCGCTGACTATTTTCAAGAAGTTTTTTCACCGCCAAAGATTTCGGTAGACACGGAGTCCTCTAAAGTTAATCCAATGGTACTGCTTATGGACATGTATCTCTCAAGGGAAGATGTTGCTCAAGCTATTAACAACCTTGACGTTAATAAGAGTCCTGGCCCAGATTTACTTTCTCCATTTTTTGTGGTACAGTGTATAGACCAGCTTGTAGTACCTCTTCGCTTTCTTTTTAATAAATCTTTGACAAATGGGAGTTTCCCAACTTATTGGAAATCTTCCCATATAATTCCTATCTTTAAGAGTGGTGACAAGCGTTCTGTCCTGAACTATAGAGGTATTGCCATTCTATCTATAATCCCTAAACTATTTGAACAAATCGTTTGCCATAAACTCTCAGCTATTATTGAGCCTCTTCTAAATGAACAACAACATGGTTTCCGCAAGGGCCGATCAACTACAACCAATCTCATGGTTTTAGTTTCTGATCTCCTATGTAAAATGGAGATGGGTTACCAAATTGACGCAATCTACACAGATTTTAGTAAAGCATTTGACCGGGTTGATCACTCCATACTTATTTCCAAATTGCAGAAAATAGGAATCACCGGCTCTATGCTCAACTGGCTCAGTTCCTACTTAAGAGACCGAAGTCAATTAGTTAAATTTCAGGGATATTTGTCCAAGTCGATTCTCGTACACTCTGGTGTACCTCAAGGCAGTCACCTCGGCCCTCTTCTTTTTAATGTTTTTATATCAGATTTATCTGAAAAACTCTCGGACGTATCACATCTTCTTTACGCTGACGATCTGAAGATATATCACACCATTAAGTCTCAATCTGATACTGTTTTCCTCCAATCAAAACTAACTTCCCTCCAACAATGGTGTGATGTTAACAAACTACATCTAAACGTTGGGAAATGTTTTGTAATGACTTTTTCCCGTAAAACCACATTATTGAACAATGCATACGTTCTCAACAATACGGTATTGGATATGAAAGAAAACATTGTTGACCTTGGAGTTGTCCTAGACAAGAAACTATGCTTCAATTTGCACTACGATACTATTCTCTCCAAAGCTCATAAACAGCTTGGCTTTATTAAAAGACGAGCCAAAGAGTTTAAAAATCTGTGGGTAACTAAATCATTATTTACCTCACTGGTTCGCCCAATACTTGAATATGCCTGCAATGTATGGAACCCACATTTCGGAGTTCATGATACGAGAATAGAATCCGTCCAAAAACAATTCTTGTTGTTTGCTCTCAGAGACCTTTATAGCCCTGATGACTATCAAATCTTGCCTCCTTATGAAGTTAGATTGGAGCTTCTGAATTTGTCTACTCTTAAAACCAGAAGAACAATGTTGTCCTCTTGTTTCGCATTTGACGTGATTAGGGGCCACATTAAAGTGGAGTATTTGACGAATAAAATAAAGCTTAATGTGCCTGTAAGAAGTACGCGTAATACACGTTTACTAACTGAATATCAGCATCTTACTAAGTATGCAGATAATGAACCAGTTAATAGGTGCTGTAAAAAATTTAACACTTTGAGCAAACACTACTCCCCTACCATCTCCAAGTTCAGTTTTAAATCCAGCATTTCAAAAGCCCTTCCATTATCCATCCCTAAATTGTGACGTGCATACAACAGTATAAATTAACGTTGAATATAGCACGTATTTTAGGGTTAAGTATATTGTTGTATTGTATATTTTATATATTTATATGTTGACTGTGATTGCCTTGCTTTGGCGAAATAAATAAATAAATAAATAAATAAATAAAATTAGTTTTACTGACATTTTTGCAGGATATTTTGCCACCAATTCTAGACAACCAATCAATGGAAAATATTTTCAACGCCGACAAAAGTGCCCTGTACTACAAAGCTATGCCAAAAGGGACATTGGCGTACAAAGGAGAGGTTTTCTCTGGGTTTAGATCCCAGAAAACACGTCTTACGTTGCTTTTTGTTTGTAATGCCATTGGCACATACAAAAAAATATTCGTTATCGGAACATCGAAAAATCCGCGCTGTTTTAAAAACAAGAATGTTCCTCTTCCTTACTACTCCAACAGAAACGCATGGATGACTGCAGACACATGGAATGGAATCCTGATAAATTCGGACAATGATATGAAGGAAGCAAATCGTAAGATAACACTTTTTGTCGACAATGCTTCTTGCCATCAAACACGAGTCGATCTAGGAAATATTTGCATAAAATTTTTTGCCACCAAATACGACAGCTTCTATTCAGCCTTTGGATCAAGGCGTGATAAGATGTTTCAAGGCGTACTATCGACAAATTATGGTTAGGAAACAACTCATAGCAATCGAAAGAAACATAAGTGTGCAGAATTTCACTAAGTCAATAACTTTACATGACGCATTACTTTTTATAAAACGGGCATGGTGGTTGGTGGAAGCACGAACGATCAGAAACTGTTTTCGGAAGATAAAGAGGGTGTATGTATGTACTTTCTATATGAATGAATTCTATCAATTGATCATTTTATGGGCCGGATTTTCTTCACAAAATCATGAACCCCTTGATGAGGTTTCAACTTCTACCGAGGTTTTAGAAAATGTTCATCAAAATTTGCTTTCCAACTCGGACTTCCGAAACTATGTTGAATGTGACAATGACCTACAATGTTGGATAGATCTAACAGAAGATGAAATCGCTATTGAAGCATGTACGAGCGATGTGATTCCATCTGATGACGATGATGATGACGCTTCTTCAATTAAATCTACAAATGTTGATCTTCCTAGCATGAAGGATGCGTTAGATGCTCATGTTTTAAAATCTTATTATTTTGACTCAAGAAGTATAATCGATTCAAATTAGAAGAAATTGAGGAAAATATTTATGAAAGTCGGAACCAGAGCTCTATCCAAACAAACTTGACTGATTTTTTTAGAGCTGTTTAAAAAGAATTAAACTCAATATAAAACATTTTTATATTTACCTTTTCAAACACTTTTAATCATTTCTGTAATTTAAAAAATAAAGTGCACTTTGTCTTTTGATTATTGTTTTGTGAACATGTAAATCAAGCTCAAATCCCCTGGTTCCTAGATATGTATTTGCATCGATGGTGCAGATAAACGCGATCGGATAACTGCATTGGTGGTGCACGTACATAAACGAAATCGGATTAATGCACTCTTCGCCTAAATGCATCGAAAGATGGCAAACTTTCAGTAATGCACTTAAGCGGGTTTTAATGTATTTACGAAATATGAATGTTTAAAGCTTAATGAAGATAATAATGTGAAATATTAAAGTAAAAATATAAGAATTTTCAAATATTTTGGCACTTTTCTTTAGATTTATTATTTACGAATACGAGTGTGAGCGACTGTACGTTTTCACGTAAGGAAAATTCACAAGCCTACTTCGCAAAATAATTTGTAAAGCATTGTCTGACCACCTTTGAGGTATCCAGGATTCAAATAGCACTTCATGCTCATGAATCTTTAGCGATTGAGTTCCAGAAATCTTCCGTCAAGTGACACTTTCGCTCAATAACAGCTTGGAATACATTTGAAACATCAAATGTTGGCCATTGGGGCTGCAATACTGACCACATGAATATGCCGAGGACATGATTTGATTTTTTCCCATCGAAAAACATTCTCCAAGAACTGGTTTTGTCACTAGGAGTAGTGACGACAACCAGCATTCTAGATCATGGAATGCCCATTAAAAAGGTTAAATTATTTATCTCTTTAATTGTTATCGAAATATATGATAAATAAAGAAAACAAATGTTCCAACTAATAACAATGTCTCGGCGAAATCAATGACAATAACATGATCACACGTCAAAATAAAATTCCTGACAAATGTCGATTCTTGTTGATTCCCACAATAATTACCTGGCCAAAACTATGCTTCTTTTAAATTAGTGATCTTTTCTCCGAAATACACTATTATCATAATTCAAACTAGTGAAAATGGCTGAACTTCTAGCTTAACAATCCTTTTTAAAGTTCAAAACAAAGCTGTTGACAGCTCGCACCATATCTGGCATGGCATCAAATAGTTTTTAAGGAAAGTAGTTTGGCAACTTCGCTCGCTGAAAGTGATGTCAGATAGCATTTGAATTAGTGCTGCCAACAGCTAGACAAAATGAAAGTGATAAACACAGTATATAGAATAGGCAGTAGGCAAACTCGGCCTTCGGGAGCAAATTTTACCCGAAGCATCTGCCGAATGCTCCCGAAAATTGTCGTATCTTATGTGCTGCCAGCTGTATAGAGAATAAAGCGTTTTGTCGGGCTTTTGGAAATTGTTAATCCAGAACCATGTTAGAGGAAGGCAGTGTTATGCGTGTTCAACAATATATATATATATATATATATATATATATATATATACCCATATATATACATGGTAGTTTGCCATGCTAAGGCACTTCCGTCGGTTTTTAAAATGATTAGTTTCCCCATTATAATTATTTTTCCGTTCCGTTCCGACGTTTCATCATTGAATTCGGTGAATCAAGTATTTTCCCACACAATAAACGAAAATAATATCCATAAGCGATGGCAGCACCGTAGCGCGTAAATCTCCCCCACCATATACCGAATACAAGAAACCATGGAAACCATATGCGACACCATGTGCGTTTCGTCCGTGGTACCACGGATTGTATGGAACGCTTGTCCATAGGAAGCCAACATATGAAGGTTTATCTACTGGGTATACCTATACTGTGGTGATAAATACATTCAATCATATAATTATTTGAATACAGGCAGTCCTCGACTTACGTCGTTTCAAGTTACATCGATCAATGTTTTAACACTATTCCTCAAGCATACGTCAATTGTTTCGATTGTCGGCATAGGAGAATTCACTTGTCGCAAGATCAATGTGGGAGAGGCCGGCGGGGGCGCGATGTCGGCGAGCGAGGATTATTCCACACATGGTGCAGATTTTGTTAAGTTAGTTCAGGGACAACGGACAATCAAGAAGTAATACATTAGTTTTTTTTGCATCTTTGTCAGTTTTTGTTTTTACATACATATTTAAGTGAATTTTAATCTAACTATGCCACCTAAACAAGACAGTAATAGTAAAGTGAAGAAGAAAGTAAGAAAGACAATTACAATGGAGGTTAAATCTAAGATTTTAAAACTCAAAGATCGCGGTTGTTCGGCTTCATCTATTGGGCAAGAACTTAATTTATCACGCACGATCGTACAAACAATATTGAAAGATAAAGAAAAACTCCTAACAGCTCTAACTTCCGTCTCTTTAAACAACACTATTATACGAAAAAGGAATGCTTTTATTTAGGAAATGGAAAAACTCTTGTACACTTGGATTCAAAATCAAATTCAGCGACGAGTTCCTCTAAGTTTGGCTATTATTCAAAATAAGGCACTGAGTGTCATCAACACACTGATAAATATAATGGCGAGAATAATAGTGAAGAAACAAAATCTTTTTCTGCCAGTCGCGGATGGTTCATGCGCTTTAAAATGAGATATTCATTACATAACAATCGAGTGCAAGGAGAAGCTGCTAGTGCCGATCATGTGGCTGCTCAGAGTTTTCCTGGAATATTAAAGGAAATTATCGAAAGTGGAGATTATTCGCCTAAACAAATTTTTAACGTGGACGAAACTGGTTTATTTTGGAAGAAAATGCCTTTTCGTACTTTTATATCGCAGGAAAAGTCTATGCCTGGGTTTAAAAGCGGCTAAAGATCGTTTGACGTTGTTATTGGGTTCGAATGTTGAATGTGATCTTAAATTGAAACCCCTTTTGGTTTATAGATCTGAAAATCCTCGGGATCTTAAAAATTACGTCAAGAGTACTCTTCCAGTTATATGGAAGGCTAACCCAAAGGCATGGGTTACATCAATACTTTTTAAAGAATGGTTTACTAAATATTTTATACCTGAAGTGAAACAGCACTGTTAAACAATAATTCAGCTTATAAAGCTTTACTTATTTTGGACAATGCTCCCGGCCATTCTGTGCGTATTGCCGATATCGATCCTCAAATCAAAGTTTTGTTCCTGCCTCCAAACACCACTTCGTTGTTACAGCCGATGGATCAAGGAGTTATAGCGTCTTTTAAGGCCTTTTATCTCAGGTGAACTTTTTCACAGACTGTAAAGCGAATGAAAAAGATGGCATGGAGCTGAGAGATTTTTGGAAAAGTTATATCTTACAATGCGTAAAAAATAATGCTGCGTCATGGGATGAGGTGACATCCAACAATTTACAAGGAGTTTGGAAAAAGTTATGCCCACATTTGTTAAGCCATCTGAAAGTTTTTTATCTACAGATCAACCAAATATCCATGAGATCACAACTGACATTGTTCATTTGGCTAACCATTTGCCTGACATTGCAGTTACTGCTGATGATATTGATGATCTGTTATGCTCACATTCGCAAGAACTGACTGATGAAGATCTCATTGAATTGGAGGCACCAGTACAAGAGGAAGCAATCGAGTCACAAGAAATAGCTTCTTCTATAAGTAACTCTGAAAAAGAACTTACACTATAAAAACTTTTCGTAGCATTTGCAAATTTGGAGAATGCCATGAAAATTTTTGAAGAAAATGAAATCTTCTGAAGATATCGATGAGCTCCTGCTTCACGGCATGTCGGATTCTTACTAACTTACCCCAATTCCCTCTCCAACAGTCTTTACCCATAGCATCCGTGAACAATATAATTGGTTAAGAGTGTAATGCTGCTTACTCCATTTTTTACGGATACATACGTTTAGATTCCAGTCAAAATAAAGAAATGAAATTTGTCGAGAGGCCGCTCAAGTTACTTCAAATTCTATTTCAAACGCATTTTTTCATGATGCGTTTACCAGCTGATTTCACGATTTAATTCTGGTATCTACATTAATGTTCCCGAAAATACATACTTTTAACAACAGTCGTGATTTTGACCATTATCGAGTTCAAAGACATGTATTTCGAAATTACCTCCAGAACATCATTTGAACAAAATAACAGAACAAAACCAGCTAGTAATCGATATTGGTATATGCAAGAAATCTCTTCACTTAAATGAAAATGCATAGAAAGCTTCTGATGCCAAGCCCAGAACAGATTATATTTTCCACGAGCACCCAAGTTAGAAGCTGACTTTATTGCAAACATTCAACAAGTCAATAGAATTTTATTCAATCTATCAAATCTTTTTTCACAGGGTACAAAGAGAGTTTGCTTTTGAACTCTGGGATATCCATGATCATATTGGGTCCACTCATATGTTCTAATGTGAATTTCAAATCTGTGTCAATTCTATCACACGAGTCTGCTGCTTCAATTACTTTGTTTCCAATTACCTAAACGGAAAATACTCTTTATGGATATTTTATTGTAATGATCTAGTTACCTGTACTGAAAGCTTCCTGAAATTTTTTTCCTCGGTTTGTCGACAAAAATCAATAATTGTATCCTTTGTAAAGAGTTTTAAACATTCTGCTTCTTTTTTATGCCTATCAAAAATACATTCTTCGCAAGTAATTTCACCCCAATTTCTCGACACCTCATCTTTTAGGGAATCGTCCGCAACCAATTTCATTTTGATGAGAGATTCAAGAACGTGCTCAAAGTCTTTTTCCGGCATGTTTTGTAAAATGGACATCATTTCAAGCCTAAAAGCCTCTATTCGCTCCTCTACATAGTCTGCACAGTATTTGTCCTCTTGCGAATTGACCGTAATTGAGTATCCTAAAACGCCATTATTGTTTCTCACACTGGCTGACACATCGTAACCTAGCTGCTCCTTAGTTCGGAGCATATCAAACAATGGTTCCTCTACGAACATCATAAGCAAATCCAAAATACTTTCTATACGTATTGTAGATAGTCCGATTTGATAAAAATTCGTTACGACTGTATTTGAGTCTGTCAAACTGAACGACTTGCACCGAACGAAATTTGTGCCTTGAGGTAAAACTGTTGTCCGACCGTCAAGGCTGTGGGGCTGGATAATGAGCGAAAAAGTAAATGTAAGGTTTTAAGATTTTAATCACACAACTTACATTTTTAACCGCACTACAGCCAATATTCTGAAGCACAGAGTTCGTTAATTTAGAAGCGTCCTTTTCAGTCAAATTTCCTTGAATGAGAACTTGAATTTTCAGTTCTTTGATAAAATCCTCAGCGAAAGTTTGTAACTCGTCTACAGTAACGTCTTTTAGCAAATTGTACTTTTCAAACGAACTCCATCTTGGACACTCAACTACACTCAACCGTATGTCTCTGAAATAGAAAAGAACATTGTTATTTTGATAGTCATTTACTGCATTCAAAAGTCATTCTAAACGTTATTAGATCAAACTCCCCAATTTTCATAAAAAATAAATATTAACTTCATAGTTATTATCTTGGCTGTGTTGTAGCAAAGAATATACAACATAAAGAAGTCGTATCTCAAACAAAATTTTCCTCCCAAAAATTTTATATGGCGGGTTCTGGCGCTAGAACCCGCGGAGCAACGGAGAGTTATTATTTTGAGAGAGCTAGAGCTTTTGCTAAAAAGCTCATGACATATGGTTGGCGATGTGCCGAAGCAATTATTTATATTCGTTATCATATCGTTATTGTATCGAAGTGCATAATGGATAAAAATAAAATAAAATCCGGTCTAAAGTGTAGTCTGTAGCATTGAAGTCCAGACGGGAACCAAATGTAAGGTTGTTTGATTTTCCGGCATATGATTCGCCAATGGGAATAGTATGGCGGGAAAATTGCAATTTCGAGTCTATGCAATTCTCATTTTGTAAATGAATTTATTGGAGTGCGCAAATTAAAGGTAGGTGCAATTCCAACTTTATTTGTGTCTCCGGAAAATGCAGACAATGAAATAGACTTGAATCTGTTAATTTCTCCGCCACGAAAAGACGAAGATGGTCAACGGATTCAGCAAGTAATTTTTGTGCATCTTGCCAGAAAAATATAATGAATAAACATTATTATATGAAAAAATGTAACAGCTTGCAGGCCCATTGTGTAAAATTGAAAAAAGAGTTGTCGAAATAGAAAAAAACACAAAAGGAATTATCGGTGCCGTTATAAATATAACAAAAAGCTCTTGAAAAACAAGAATAAAACACCACTTGAAGAAATAATTGATTCACAAAATATTAGTAGGGAAAGCAAAGTCTTGTGTAAAATGATAGTCAATGTAAAAAAAAAGAAAATATGACAATGATGAACAGAATTTAGTGCAAAATATTTTTTACATATCTCAGTCCACATATAAATTTTTGAGAAATATTTTAAAAATTAATTTACCGCATCCATCTACAGTGTACAACTGGGCGTCTATGAGGCAATTACAGCCAGGCTCGATTAATAATGCATTTCCATTTATAAAAAAAAGCCAACTATTAAGTGAAGTGGAGAAATATGTACTCTTAATTTTTGGTGAAATAGCTATAAGAAAGGAATTTAGGTATAATGTTCCACATGACTTAATAGATTGGTTAGAAGACATCGGTTTCAACAAAAAAAAAACACTATTGGAAAGCAAGTGTGTGTTTTTTAAGTTTTACTTCTTTATGCAGGGTAGTGAGAATTTTTTTGGTCACGTGGCGTTACGTTTGAGTGTTCGTTCGTTCGTGCCAGATACCGGGACGACGCCTCTACACAGCTCCCCTGCGATCACCGTTTGACTTGTCCATTGATTTCGATGAGATGTTCCATCACCGGGCAGAACAGTATCCCCATCTAATGGCATGAATTGTTCGGATTAACGAATATTAGATCGAGGAACCACCACTAAATTATAATAAATTCTGTGCAGTGCTTGCGGGAAACTGGGAAAGAGTTTTATATGAATGTTTCGCGTAAGTGCGTGAGAAAGAAAAAGAAATAAACTAATTTGTATACAACTGTCTGTTGTTTGTGAATTTAATGCAAAATGCATAATTTCGTATTAATTGGTAAGTACAATGTTAACTCAATGTTGATAATTAGTTATTTACCAATTATTTGAAACTTGGCAACATCAAAACGAAGAAAGTAATATTCCAAATTTCCGGTGCGTTATAAAATATAAACGACCAAATGTTCGTGCAGGAGGAGTTGCAATTTATCACAACAGTCGTGACACAATGAATACTGTCACTCCATTGACACATATGACAGTAGCGCAATCACAACACAGTAATATCAGGAGTATCATCAGTCGGTGAATATTGTATTGGCGAATGCTTGACATCAAATAAAAAATAATAATGATTGCACTCTACATCAGTCCTAATCAGTAAATGGCTGATATAATTAAATTTATACACAGGTTATTTTTAGTGTTTAGCCATGAAGTTGCACCACTTTATGGTGGTGATAAAGATACATATCCAATGATCATGAGTGGAGATTTTAATGTCAATTTTGCATAAACTGACTCCAAACCTCTCATTGATTTGCTGCAGGAAAAGTTCAATTTACAAATGAATAATGACCCAAAAATATCAACCACCAAATCAGGCACAACAATAGATGCCATTTTTACACGGTATCTCGATAATGTTAAATCAAAAACGTACATATCTTATTTCAGTTACCATAAACCGATCATATCTACCATACCGATTGAGCCAATACAAATTGAAGAAAAATAATTTCAAAAAATATAATTTGAAATAATATTAACTTTTTTTTCTAGAAATTAAACTGTACTTGTGTTTACTGTACTTGTTTATTAATTGTACTTGTGTTTAGAAAAATCAATAAACATAAAAAAGAAAAAAATAATAATATTAATTAAATAATTATAAAAATGGTAAAAATGGAAAAATAACGCTATTTTATAATGTGTTGAATTATTTTGTTTCTCAAAATGCAATTAGAGGTTACAACTTACAAGAAATCCTGAAAGAAAACATAAAAACTCTTTCAAGTTGGGGTTTCAAAATCAGAGTCGTAACGGTTGACCAGGGTTCCAATAATAGGAAATGCTTTACTGATTAAGGAATCTTAACAGAAAAACTATTTTTCCATGTAGATTTTTGATTTCCCCCATTTAATTAAATCTTTGAGAAATCTTCTTCTGAATATTATCATTTGTACACCAGATGGTCGTGTAAGCTGGAACGTAATAAAAGAATTATGGGAGCTTGAGCAAAAGAAAGTGACTAAAATGTGCACGAAATTAACATTTCAACATATCCACCCAAACTCTTTTGAAAAATTGCGCGTAAATTCAGCTTTACAGGTATTTAGCAGAACTGTAGGTGCTGCCATTCGTACCGCTGTTGAAACTAAACAGTTCAATAGAAATTCAAATGAAATTGCGTTATCAACTGCTTCATTTGTGGAAAAAATTGATAAAATATTTGATTGATTAAACAGCGGGTCTTTAAAACATGGAAATATTTTTTTATGTACTTGAAATCCAATATTTAAAATTTAAGTTGAGGTACTAAGATAAATCGCAGCCAAAAGTTTTACCACATATTTATGTTTCATGATCGTAGAAGTATTTTTCTAGACTTTTTTGAAAAGCAGTATCTGTCTTCTACGATATTTTATCAAAATAAATTAAATTATTTTGAAGTACAAAGTATGCAAATCACATCAATGGAATGATATTCACTTTTTTCAGTATGGTTTGTTTTTCATAACCCCCCGAGTACTTTCAAAAATCATTTTCCTTTGCCAAATCTGAAATGAGTCTCTCGAAAAGCTTTCCGCCAACATCTACGTGAGCAACGTAAGAGATGTAAAACTATCGAAATACGCTTGCTTGTTGTCAAAAAGCTGCCTGCTGAAAGCTCGTTTTCTCTCTGCTCGTGCAACACCCCTTACGTTTTCCCCACATGTCCATCTTTAATAAAATTTCCTGGAGTAAAAAAGTACTCGAGCATTCGACTATTTTATGTTGTATGTTCTTTGGTTGTAGCTAATTTTAAAATTGATTGAGTATATTTTGTACTTAACAAATATTGGTGTAAACTATATGCAAACTGATCACAATGGGCCTATCGTGGCCTAAGTGAGCCGCCTTTTGACAAAGGGGGCTGCCACTACAACCATATGCAAACTGCCTTATATATTAATATGTCTGCTAGCTTTTCAACACAATTTGACGGATTTCGGGCTTCATGTTGTGAGTTGTGCTATATCATCATTATAAGTAAAAACGAATGAAACTCAATTAAAGACCTGTTAAAAACATTAGAACACCTAGAGCTATGATTTGGAAGCCGAAGCATAATATCCTGGGAAAGCGCATTATTAGAAAAGAGAACGATTTTTCGGAAGAGTGTGGAAAATTTTAATATGTCCTTGCGATCAAAATACGTTGAGAACGATAGATTGTGTATGAATAACTAATACCGCGCAAATTTACGTAGCACAAACTCTAGTAGTGCATTTGAAAAGGCGTAAAATTTCGGACTGCCCATACTCAACGGCGACATAACAGTCTAATCCTCTCGAATCAGATGAAGTATCTTTTGCGAGGTGAAAGCCACTCTGGTACTACCGTTGATCGTATGACTGTGGGCAACAGTGTGGGATCTGCACACCACAAAAACATCCGAAGTTCCCCTGCCCAATCCTTGCGAAGCCGCTACAAATCATTACCTTACGAGGCGGGTTGCGCATTTAGCTACCTCCGATGATTTGCTATTTCCTTTCTGCCGCTGCAAGCTGCAAATGTTTCATTACACCAGCAACTCATTCGACCACGTCCCACTACTTATCGCCATCGTGCAACATTTTTTGCACAGTTCGTGGGGCGCATAGGTTTTCATTTTCACTTAGAGCTGCTCTCTCCTTCGTATAGACGTGCTGCACGGCCTCTTTGATCGTTATTCTTGCACATTGGACATATGCGTTTCACGTCCAAAGCGATACATGGGCGGTAGACCATGACCACTGACGCACTTCGGGGATTAAGGTTCGTGTTCAGTGATCTTATTCTGAGCTGGTCGATCGTTGTTGCCACAGTTCGAGTGTAGCAGTCCGTTCGAGTCAGCGTGTCGCTGTATTCAGATTTTCGGTATGTTTCTACCATTTATCATACAGCTTTCGTATTTGCTCGCAAGGATCTCAATTGGAACCATATCTGCGATGACACAAGCGGCTTCGTCCGAAATGGTCCTGTATTCGCTGCATATTATCAGAAGGGTAGTTTTTTGATTGAGTCAAGCCATTCTGAGCGCAATTTCTTTTATAACTAAGGTGGTAGAATTTTTTTGAATGTGGGAAGAAATAAATCTCAGCGGAAAACCTATAGCTCTTGAGAAGGGTGTTAGAAGATTCTTCTTGCCAAGGATCTGCCTGATGTTAAATTATCGTACAGTTCAAAAAATGTTTTCCTTTCACTTTCCTTTTCGCTCCATTGTAATAAGAACAGATGGCGCAAAAACCGAAATTTGGTCAAGCCCTTGAGGTAATGTCAGAGTAACCTCATTTACTTGACTAACGGAACACTAGGAGATTATCTGGTGAGCAGTACGTTCATCTGTTATTATTCCACTGATTTGATACATTTTACTTCACTATAATTTAATGTTAATGTTAAACTATTGGTTTAAATCTGCTTAATTGGATCTATTATTAGAGCGTTATCGGATAAATGGAAGTAGTTTCGAGCAAAAAGTGAAATTCTATAAACGCATATAAGGATTGGCTCGAACAGGTTCATGCATAATTCAAACAGGAAAAGATATATAACTAATTGAATTACTCACTTGTTTAAAGACTTTGGCTTTATGAAGTAATTGTAATAATTCCGCTTCTGTTGCTTCATAAATACATCTAAATGTTTACTCGTAACTTCGCTGGCAAGTTTGGACATGCGCTTTGTAATAATGTCTACAATAACGTGTAATTTTTCGTTGTAACCTGATGCCTAAAAATTAAAAAACAATTATATTTCATACTCTTATTTCAGATATTACCTTCAAGACTAGCCCTTTTTCTGATGAGTAGCATTGATAGCCCAATCCTGCCACCGTTGCCGGATAAAGTTCCTCTGCAAGCTGGTATTTCAGCCACATCGAATACAACGCTAGGAGGACAGAACTAGAAGTGCACAAAATAAATAATAACTCCCATATTTTCACAATGCGTTTTACTGACTTCTTTGACGAAACGATGGGCATAGGCGACATGAAGTAGAAATACATATAGCTTATCGGCAGTAGAAACTTATCGTCTTGTCTAAACCATGCTTCACACACTTCGTTGTCAACAATTTTATATGGATAGGGTGGTACAGAGCCCAGAGAATCGTTCCAACTCAAACTAAAGTCTCTAGCTATAAAGATGTTGGGCTCAGGGAGACTCAAACAACTGTGCATCTCGGCATTGTTCTCTAGATTACTCCACTCTGCTGGTATTTCCATTGAAGTGAAATCAGTACCGAACCATTTTTCCTTCTGATCACATTTCATTCCATTGTACTCAGCAGCGGATGCTATCAGTATGTTAAACTTTTCAGTGGTTAGATGGTCAAGTAACTTTTGAACTGTTTCACTATCATAGTCGAAATATAAGTCCGAGCCGCATAATACATGTTCCGGCGGATAATACTTTAAATTCAGCACCAAATCTTGGACGTTTTCAAACGCACTTTGTTCCATTTGGAAACGAAATGTGTTCTCCTCGATACTTTGCAGTTCGGCAAAGATTTCATGGGATGCTCCATTTCTTTGTAAAAGTTGTATATAAGAAAAGGTCGCTGAAAGAATCTATGATTTGATAAGCAATACGCAATTATTAGATTGGTGTACTTCATGTATATGTTGGAATCCTTCTTCAGTTAGGTAAATCGAGATTCTGAACAGCGAATATATGGAGTTATATTCAAATCCCGAATCGTCAACTCCAGCAATAAGTTCAAGCGCCCATAGTCTGAAGCGAAAAATTGCTAGAACTGTTAATAAAATTAGGCGCAAAATAATTAAAACGCTTTTACTTGTTCCGTAAATATGCACATAAACTTCCTTTTCCTTCGTGGCCGATCAAATATGCGATATACTCATGAGGTTTTGCACGATACTCCTACAAGGTAAAAAGGTTTAAAGACTACATATCAAAAGCTAATGGATGCTGAATACTCAAAAGAAAACTAAACTAAAATGTAATCACATTGGAAACTGAAATAGTTACTTTACAACCTATGGTGAGAATTAAAAATATCTGACTTGTTAATATAGTGTGCTGATTAGGAATTAGCGCACTTACATACCTTTAATAACGACGGCAGACACCAAGTTAGCTCCAGCTTACAAATGTTTGATACAGGTTTAAGAAAATAGACCCGATTGTAGAAGTCTTCGTTGAAGGCATTGGTGTAAGTAAATCGATTTTGATCAAGTGCAGGAAGTTCATTATTTGGGATGCTAGAAAAGTTCTTCACAACCATTTCCTAAAACCAATAATCTATATTAAAAGTAAATTTGTTTTCAAGTTGAATTCAATTCGGCCGGATAAGATCGAGAGTTTTGATAGAACTTGATGGCAATGAAAAATATATTTGAACCCTTTAAGATTCTTTTTATATTGTATTTCTAGAAATAAAATCTGAGATCATTAGACCTATGAAAAGGTCGAGGATATAAATTGAATGCCTGGCAGGTAGCTGTAATTACTGTTTCAAATTTAAAAGAAACCATGCTGCATGCTGTAAGTTACAATATACACGCTTGTGTAAGTCTCAATTGTTTGTCGTATTACTGCTTACTTAGTTCTATCAAATCCCACAAGACCGGCTGATCCCTTAGATATCTGTCCTCCTGGTATTACCTCTATTGCGTTTAAAGGAAGTCTGGCTTGAACGCAAAGGAACATGCGATGCGCCGAATAATGCCTTTTTCGAAACTCGTGCACTTTTTCATACAACACATCATCCGAAATGTTTTCTTTCAGAGTTTTCAAATTACCCCATGAAAACTCATTGCTTGGGTGCTCTGCTTGACCCAAACTTGCAAGCAGTTGATCACGTCTTACATCGTCGTCGTCCATTTTAGATTGGAATTCAGATTCGATCGCCTCCCTTTCTCTCGCCATCGAATCTTTCCTCATCAGCGGTTCGATGAACAACTGCGCAAACCTGTCTAACGCTCCGTCCAGGTATTTTTCAGCGATTTCGAAATAAAACGATGTTTCTTCACAGTCTGTATCAGCGTTATCAAACCCTCCACACTTTTTTATGTATGCGTCGAACGCATTTTCCGATGGATACTTCGCTGATCCCATGAATATCATATGCTCCAAGAAATGGGCCAAGCCTTGCACTTCTTGCGGATCACTAAACGAGCCAACATCCACCATTAAAGCACATGCAGCCAATTTCTCGTCCCCTTCGTCGCTTTCATAATCGTCACTGGACGTGTCCGATTCGGTAGCCGTTGATTCGCAGGACTCTTCACTGGAGCTTGGGGTACTGTCATCGCTTGAAGCACAGCTCTCATCACTGATTCCGTCATCTGGAATGGGCGAAGGGTCAGACACCAAAAGGGCCGTCAGTTTATTTCGTAGTCGTAATATCCTGTGGAGAAAGTCAATTCGGCCAGCGTCGTTATGAAAGTCACCTTGAACCAACTGAATCAAATATACCTATATTCCTTCTTGTCACTTTCGGATTTTTCAGGATTCACCAAGTATTCCACACCACTTTCTCTCATTTTCAAATGTTTTATTCAAATATACCAAGTTACGAATAATCTGCAAACATACAAAGAACAAAGTGGTTATAAATGGAACAAAATATTCTGCCGCTGCCACATTGCCACGACACGCAATTCGAATTTGACGATTGTTAAACGGCATAATGAAGGAGTTATCTAGGCATGGGCACATCTTCACAAGGATAACATTATGTGACAGGGCGGCCAAGGTCTGAAAGAAAAAGCATCAGAGATATTACCTTATACCAGGCAGCAGATTCCAAGTCTTCCTTCCTGACACGGCAGTATTTCGAACTCGAAGCTAATACGTGGATTCAAACACAAATGTTTTACCGTCTGCGGGTAAACAACAATTGTCTAAACATATGCGATTATTCACGTTCTCAGCATGTGATGTGGCTATTATTTGAATTTGTTTATTTAAATTATTTTAATAATACAATCTACTATTTTTTTATCCCAACTCGTCAATGTTTGGCTTCGAGTTTCTTTGCAATTCAACTTTGTCGAGATTGCGGGCAGTATTTGGGGGTTAGCACTCGTAATGCTGGGCTGGAGCTCCCAAATCAATCGGATTTAGCAAGTGCGGAATATAACTCGTCCTGACTGGGCTTACTTAGGTGTCATGGTCCCTATGATGGCTTTTGAGCATTTAACAAAATACGTACACTAACTAATAAACTAAGTCAGCGTTTTATAATATTTACTAGTAAAACCATCTGTTTTGACATCTAGCCCGGTGACATGCCATGCAACGAGTTTGGCATTTGACTTTCAAATTTGCGTCTTGGGGAAGAGCCAAACGTCAGCATGCAAAATCTGTCCTTTTTGAAAAATGAGGTGAAAATTTATTGATAATAAAATCATAGCGTAATTTATACCGTGCTGATAGAAGAAAACATCGACTGAACTAGATTTTGTCACGGGATGACCATATTTGGTAGTTCCGACCGAAATTTCCATAAGCGCTGCATAGACATAGTATTTGTACTATTTCGTCAAAGAATAATAATGATTTCTTATTTTGCCGTTGATTTTAAAACAACATGTAATATGCAGTAAAAATTCGATGTTTGATTATAAGTAAAACATATAAAATCTTACATAATATTAAAAAAAAAATCAACCAAAACTTTACGAAATCCTATAATTCTGAAAGTGAAAATCATGTGAAAAAAAATCTTTTTTTGAAAAGAACCTAATTTTTCGCTCAATTTTTATTAAATTAGAGAACGGCTTATCTGAATTTGTGGAGAATTTGGGAAAATCATGAAAGTGTTATTACGCGTCGAGTGACACCTTGACAACGTAAATCAAACATTTGGTTCGTGAGACATGGTCTAACAAAACAAGCTTACAAGACCCAACACCAAGTGCTAAAGACAAAATCTGAAGAAATCAGCCCCAAGTAGTTCAAGTAGCCATAGTGCAAAAGTGAACCCGATGGCTAGTACGTATAACGTCAATACAGCCAATCACAGATCCCCCATTTAGGATCTTGATGGAGTAGTTCGACAGAGAACGAGAGGGTGCTGGTTCCTTTCCTAGATGTGTGTGGTGCTGCTTAAGCATATAACCTCACATGAGTTTAGTCGTATAAGGTCCTCATATCCATTAGATCTATCTCAATACAAGTTTTGAGATTAGTTAAAAAAGTGAGACATGGTGTATGACAAAAATTATCTTGGATGTGTCAAAACAAAAAAAAACCGACGGACCGAAGTGTACCAAAATCTACTCAGTCCATGCCATTGTAAATACGATTCGATTCACATCTTAATCAATTCAATTCTATTCAATTCCTTATGATGTTGATATGTTAAAAATACGAATTTTCACATTCCAGCGATGAAAAAAACATGATCATTCAAAACACCAAAAAAAATCTCACCTTCGGAAATTGTAACATCAGCTACACAAAATTCAGAATTACTGATCATCACACTGGATTATTAACTCCCAGATATATTTTAAGACTAGATTTCAGCAAGAGAAGATTCATTCACATATCCTTTGTATGTTCATTGTCTGGGAAATACTCATTAAACAATGGAACGCCAAAAATAATGATGGAAAGATTTATTAGAAGATGGTTTTAGTGAGTAAAAATCCAGCATGTCGGGAAGCAGGTACTGATCGGTATCTTTCCCAGGTTTCCACCTCACAATGGCGTAAAAATTAAAGTCTTTTCTATTTTCGACAAACTCAAATACATACCTACATTTTTTCATATTGATCTTGCAGATTAACTCTTTTTAAATAGGCTCAAATTTTAATGTAGATAAACTTTTTGAAGGATGTCTTTTAAATATTATTTATTCCTTAAATTGGTTATCTATGTGATTATTACGAAATAAATTGATCAAATTCTTTGGTCGATTTGGTACGAAAAATTCAACAGTTTAAGCATATTCTAATTCTTCTTATAATATGTTAACAAGGAAAATCCTTGCCTTATAAATTCATTGTTACAACGTACACAGTGTGTGTGTGTTAAATCCCGAGGATATCCTCATTTCAAATTATATCGGCATAAATTCTAGATCCCACAAAAGTGGAAGAGAATAAATGAAAAAATTATATATCTATGCCAGTTCGTGGGTTAATTTTTCTTGTTCAAAAAAGATTCTCGCTCTGCCATTAGCGATATGCAATAATCAATTGACTTTACAACTTAATGTATTTTTCACTTACCTATGTTATTTCTAAATCGTATGAAATACAGAATACATAGAAAGAGTACTGTGTATTTGGAATACTGTTAGATTTTTTAGGGGATAAAAATTAGTTTCGACGGTTTGGAAAAGCAAAACAAATACAAGAAATGAACAATATTATTTGCCTTTTCAATTTTATTTATTGAAATTCATTTAGATTATATAAAAAATATTATTTCTACAAAATACGCCGATGGATTCATGGTGAAGGTAATTTGAAATTATAATTTTCCAATTTAGCTCATTTTCAATTCAAAGGTAATTGTTACAAACATAGCTAGTTACGTATGTACATTCCGCGGATCGGATAAAAGATCTGATTGTGTCTGCAACCAAATATCAGATGCAGACGCATAGTCAGCATTTTCCTGTACAAAGTACGGACGCGGTGTAACCAGTTTACCTGTATAAAGTACATACGCAAAGTAAGCAGATTTAGAAGTATAAAATTAATTGACCCGTAACTTCCGCTCCCTGTATTTCTCCAATCGTAGAACGAATCGCTGTCGGTTATCCCTTTTGATTCAGTAAATTAGTTACAATCTTTTGTACGTGTAATTTTTTAGAAAAAAAGTGAAATAATAAAAGTGTCTTAAACTGTAGGAAACTGTTCTCATATCTAGCTCCCTGGCTCATACCCAGCAGAGTTGATGCATTCCTTACTGGAAAATTCGATAGCAGAACTAGTCGATCTAGATCAATTTATAGTATTAAGATAATTTGTATTCCAAATTAATAACACTGCTTCTTACTTAAAATGTAAGACGTTTCTAGTGGAAAATGTATTAACATATGAGCCCCTTAAAGCACAAGTGGTGTAACTCCAATTTTCGTTTTTTTTAGTTAGGCATGCTACTGAGTAGGGAAAAATTTGTTCTATTTAATGCACTAACAGTGTAACTCCTAGTTCCCATAGCAACCGCATAAATAGCAGTACTTACTTGTGCAGTCAATGCTGCCTCCTATTAGTTGACAGCACAACCGGTGCAGCTGGGAGGTACACCATTTATGCAGTAACTTTCGTAAAGGAAGGATTTACTCTCTAGTGTTTTTATTAACAGTAACAAAACATAACTTATTCTTTTATGAACTTCACTTACGAAAGGCAGAAAAAGCTCGCGATTCCATGATAGCGGATGCTGAAAAATTAGCTAACAATGACAGCTACAATGCATTCTCGTTTGATTTGGAGAAGTCTCTGCCTTTCCCTAAATTGGTGTGTCAACAGGCCTACTACAAACGTAATATGAATTTAGGCTGCCATGAACTTTCGACCAAAATGGGATTCATGTACTGTTGGGACAAAGTTTGATTAAACACATAGAATCTAGAGCCCCAGCAGCCAAACATGTGGTTATGTATAGTGATAAATGTACAGGGCAAAACCGGAATTGGAAAATTGCCATGACATTAATGAAACATGTCCAAAGTCCAGACAACAACGTAGAAATAATTGACCAAAAATTCATGCAAAGTGGACATTCATTCCTCCCCAACGACTGTGACTTTGCATCGATTGAAAATTTCAGTAAGTCGCAAAAAATTTACACACCTGACGACTGGCACAGAAAAAGAAAGCCTTTCACGTGACAGTTATGACGATCGATGATTTTTTGTCAGTCGAAAACATCCTGAAAAAATCAGCAAAAGAAAGAAAGACTGTGAAGGCCATCCTGTATCGTGGCTAAAAATGCAATGGATACGCTACCAAAAGAGTGAGCCATTTAAAATCCTTTTCAAGGAAACTTTATCTGAAGAGATGCTGTTTTCAACTTTGAATTTCATGCCAACGGGGAAAAAGGACGACCGGTTAACGTTTGTAACATTGATCAGGGTAAGCTATACACAAGCGCTCGGCCTGTCACGAAAGAAAAAAGGAAAGACATTATGGACCTGCTGTCATACATCTCTCCAATACACCACAATTATTTCCAGAGGCTTGTCACTAGCGAGAATGCTGAAGATGTTGGCCCACTTCAGTAAGAAGATGAAGAAAGTGACAATGAGTAAAAAAATTATTATTTCACTTATTATTTTAATAAAACAGAGTTTTATTGATAATGATTTTGTTTTTGTTTACAATAACACCTTAAAACCATTTACAGCAGTTAAAGATGACCCTTTTATGGAGTTTTATTGAAAAAAATATCCAAATGTACAATGCTGATTTTTATATAGAACTTGCAGCAAACCCTTTAATATCTCAAAACAAAAAAAAAATTGGAGTTACACCACTTGTGTTTTAAGGGGCTCATATATCGAAACAAGTATCTTATGCAACAATACACTGATACCAACGCTAAACGCAAAGTGAAATATTTGAAAATGGATATCCTGACAAGAGTCCAGTAGTCTCATTTCGTTTTTTAAGCAGTAATTTTTTGGTGACTTGGTAAAAAAAAGTAACTCGAATAATATAAATGGTTTGTTTCAATGTATTATTGTTCAAATTTCATTTTTTTAAATTGAAGTTGAAGATCGAATATCTTTTTTTTCTTTGAATATATATATATATTATATCATTGACATACTTATCGTCATAATGATGGTAAACTATCATCAAATTGACGATCCAATGAATGATAGTCCTGGACTATAATTTGGCTTCTAACGTGGTTCGAAGATATCTATGGATAAATTGTAGAACTTTTTCCTCTGTCATTTCAGCAGTCTATGACATTCGTTCTTCAAAGCAGGTAATTATAGAAGGTTTGCATTAATCATGTACTCCACTTGCTTTTTTCAACGTTCGGAGGTAAAAATTTTCAAAAGAGACCGAGTCGCTCCTACTTCTCGGCATGTCGGGCGACCTACATCCATTCTTACTATTTGATGGGATTTACGGAATTTATCTTTCAGCATAAAAATTCCATGACGCTCGGATAGTGTACCGCATCATCAATATATCTTGCCATCATTATGGCGGTAAGTGTGTCAAAGGTATTATGAGTTGCAGCCCTGAAAGTTTTTGGCACATTCGAGCTGTCTTTTATATTGATTGTTGTTTGTGTTGGCTTGACTTTCCAGGTGATTGGAGGCTGAAGTGTCAATTTAGGCAACCAAAACAAATCTCAAGGAAAAGATGATTTCTCTTTAGTCCGATGGGCTCACAGACGTTTGATATTTTGCGGCAGGGCGTGTGGGCCTCCTTCACTGGAGGATGGTTCTATGACCCTCGCCAGAACGTTTTTTGCAACGCTGTACATCTTTACCTATGGTTGTTCTTCCTTTGTACGCCGTTTTTCACATATCTTGTAAGTGCACTTAACACATATTTGAGCCAGATTATTTAATTATTGTGATCAATCAGTACTTTCCCAGAACAACTGCGTCGTGGATCGTCTATGGAACTTTAAACGTGTGTGTTATGGTCGCGTTGAAAGTAGTAAATATGGCTCTACACGTCTTGTATGATCGATCACAAGAAATGGCAGACAGCAGCACAAAAAAAACTTTTAGGTATGCCGTTCTATGTCCTGTAAACAGCTTTACGTTCTTATGTTGTAGAGACAGCGATTGCGGAGCCATTGAGATGCAAGTGCTTGGATTCGAAAACATTGTAAATGCGTCGGCGCAAGTACAACCATACGAAAGTAGCACCGTCAATAGTGTTGTTTCATTTGATTGCGCCGATAACAATCCAGGAACAATTGGTAAGCTCTTGGGTTTCGTCGAAATTTAACTCTTCAAGGATAATCCTACTACACGTCTCGCGGACTTGTGATTCTAAAATGATTGTCATATCGTTAACATTTTGTTCATTTTAAAGATATTTTTGAACACAGTTAAAGTATGAAACGGCGGATGAGTAGGCTGCAACTTGAAGCTATGCGTCATATATTTAGCAAGAAGCGTTATTACTATTTGCGCGTCGTACGCATTACAGACGTAGATTATGTTTGCAGAATTAAAAGCGTAATCAAAAATAATAACGCTTTCACTCATTTAACATTTAACAAATCGATAAAAAAAATAACCGATAAAAGTACCATTTTT
Organism: Oxycera nigricornis; assembly: GCA_963942545.1. Classification (NCBI taxonomy): domain Eukaryota; kingdom Metazoa; phylum Arthropoda; class Insecta; order Diptera; family Stratiomyidae; genus Oxycera; species Oxycera nigricornis. The sequence continues at coordinate 79,499,088 of OZ012662.1, forward strand.
TCGTCGTTGGGAGGTGGAAATCTTCGAAAGATTTCATTCAGCTCCTGTTTTTGGACAACCTCCTTATCATTTCCTCCATATCTCTTTCATGCATCGTCCATTTTTTGTAAAACTAGAAAGTACTTTGCAGGTGATAAATGTAGGTACGAGAGATAATACAAAAATCACGAGAATTAATCTCTTCTAGTTAAAATATATTTAGCAGATATACTTAAAAAAATATATAATCCTATCTAGTAAATCAATACCTGCGAGTTTGGTAGAGCTGGAAAGGTTTTGTTTCAGCAGGAAGTATTTTGTTGGATTTCAATGTGTTTGCATCGCTAATATCTTTTTTATTGCTCAGTAACGCGTTGTAGAAGCTAGCTGCTATCATTGTGAATGATGTGATTATATGAATTGCTTTTTAGAGTTGAGCGAAAAATCAATACCTGTGATTTACTTACTGCACTGAAACTGTGAATGATTATAACGTGAATGATAAAGTTAAGGAAGTAGAAACATTATGATATATCGCTGCATCTTTGCTATGATGTGTGTGAATATTTGAAAAATATTAAGGCGTAATTTTATAACTATGCACGCATTTCACTTTGACAAGATGTTCCAAAACAATTTCCGTGCAAAATTCAATTGCATATAAGGAGCAATGTCGCTGCAAGTGCGTCAAGTACATGTCTGCCGAGCAATGGCCAAACCGTCTAAATGACATTTTTCAAGATTTTGAGATATGTGCGTTTAGGGACATTATATCTTCCCTTCTTTCATATGAGCTTAACATTTTGTTTCATTTCCCTTCCCTTCAAGAGTTATGACCCTGGCCATTCCATCTATAATACATCTTGCTGCCAATTTCACATAAAAAACAAGTGGCAAACTATCTAAAGTCCTTGAGACGGTTTGTCCATTGTACAGCTGTACAAATCAGAAGGAAAATAAACGTCTATAAGCATTTAGTTCGACTTTCCGTTGCATCTCTACACTACATTCCGCATGAGATCAAACGACCTATAGTACAGGCAAAGCCTCGTAAATTGGGCGTCAACCGTACATTTTCAAAAGGCAGTTTTTTTTATTGCGTTGCGTGGGGAATGGTATAATTATCTTAAGTTCAATTTCCTGGGATCCCCGATGAAGGCGTTTCGGCTCCATCTTGAAAACAAAAGAAAGTGGGACACTCCCATATTCCCCAAACCGTGGCTTCCACAAGAAAGTTGTGTATGGCAAACTTGCGTAGAATATAATTTTTAGCAAGTCGTCCATACACAACTTTTGCGTGGTGTCAATAATAAAAAAGATACAATCCAAAAACCGTACCCAAAAAGAGAGGAATAACTTTCGCGCGCCACCACTTTTTTAATTTCACGTTTAACGCGAAACACGTTGGGATACTTTTCTAAGATAATTTTGTCGCAAATCGTTTGCGGTATTGATTGTTCCAATGACTACACATTAACGGGAGAAAAAGCGAAAAAAAGCATTTTAACACCTGTTTATCTGACTTGTCCCCCTTCAAGGGGCAATAACTCCCGACATGGTACAGTGATCGAAACAAGCAATACCGCAAACGTTTGGTGATAAAACTGCCTAAAAGTTATTTTCGAACGAATTTCGCGGTAATAGGGGAAACAAAGAAGTTGTGGCGCGCGAAATATGATCCCCCCATTTCAACGTTGTTTTTTGGCGTGTAGCTCTTTTAATATTGACAGCACGTGAAAGTGATGTATCCACAACTTACTGCAAATCAAATTTCACACAAGTTTGTCATACTAAACTTTTTTGTGGGAGCGGTGCTTTCCAAGATATGGGGCCGTCCCACTTTTTTTGTTCGCAAGATGGCGCCAAGGGGATTGGAGCTTTAATTTAGCTCACATAAAGGCATACTACTCACTGCAATTAAAAATTTTCTGCCCACTAAAATGCTCCGTGAGCTTTGCAATGGGGGGTTTGCCATCGGAACCCGATTATTTGGCCTAAAATGCGTTTTTCACGTGAGTTTCCTCCCTTTGGGATGCAATAGCTCTCGTCAGTGTACAGCGAAAACGATCAATACCGCAAGAGACAAAACGACAAACGACAAAATTGCCTTAAAGTTATTTCCAATGTGTTTTGGGGTTGAAGTGAAAACAATGAAGCTGTGGCGCTCGAAAGATGTTCACCCCTTTTTGGATGTCGTTTTGAGCTTTTAACTCTTTTATTGTAAAAACCACGTAAAAGTGATGTATGCACGACTTGCTGCAAATTAAATTCTTCACAAGTTTGCCATATTAAACTTTCTTGTGGGAGCCATGGGTTCGGAGATATGGGGGATGTCCCACTATTTTTTGTTTCCAAGATGGAGCCCAGAGAATTGGGGCTGCGACCCCAGAAACTTGGATTTAAGCTCACAGTAAGACATACTACACATTGCGCCAAAAATTCGGCTGCCTTCCAAAATGCTCCTCGAGTTTCGCAACGATTATTTGGCCTAAAAACGGGTTTTTCACGCGACTTTCTCCCCTTTGGGATGGAATAACTCCCGTTAATGAGCAGTGATTGGAACAATCAATACCGCAAACGATTTGCGACAAAATTATCTTAGAAAAGTATCCCAACATGTTTCGCGTTAAACGTGAAATTAAAAAAGTTGTGGGGCCCGAAAGTTATTCCCCTCTTTTTGGGTACGGTTTTTGGATTGTATCTTTTTTATTATTGACACCACGCAAAAGTTGTGTATGGACGACTTGCTAAAAATTATATTCTACGCAAGTTTGCCATACACAACTTTCTTGTGGAAGCCACGGTTTGGGAAATATGGGAGTGTCCCACTTTCTTTTGTTTTCAAGATGGAGCCGAAACGCCTTCATCGGGGATCCCAGGAAATTGAACTTAAGATAATTATACCATTCCCCACGCAACGCAATAAAAAAAAACTGCCTTTTGAAAATGTACGGTTGACGCCCAATTTACGAGGCTTTGCCTGTACTATAGGTCGTTTGATCTCATGCGGAATGTAGTGTAGAGATGCAACGGAAAGTCGAACTAAATACTTATAGACGTTTATTTTCCTTCTGATTTGTACAGCTGTACAATGGACAAACCGTCTCAAGGACTTTAGATGGTTTGCCACTTGTTTTTTATGTGAAATCGGCAGCAAGATGTATTATAGATGGAATGGCCAGGGTCATAACTCTTGAAGGGAAGGGAAATGAAACAAAATGTTAAGCTCATATGAAAGAAGGGAAGATATAATGTCCCTAAACGCACATATCTCAAAATCTTGAAAAATGTCATTTAGACGGTTCGGCCATTGCACGGCAGATGTGCAAACACGATGGATTCTGCAAGTACAAGTGATTTAGGAACAGGTGTGGTTAATCCTAGTGATCAGCCTGAACAAATAAGATTACCAACTTTTTCGGAAACATATATCGCTGCTCCTACACATTCTACTGCTCCACGCCAAACATTTATATCGGCATAGCGAACCACCCTTAAATGCAAACAAAACATTGATGGAAAACTGTTACGTCTCCTTACATCCATTCGGTATCGTCGAAGAAATTGCATTTCGCCAATTCGTTGAAGCTCGCAATCATATGAGTTACCAAGTAGACACATGATATCGAAGACTCTTTTGCCAGCAATGTATGAACAGTGCATAATCATTTACACGGGATGTATTCAAAAATGCAAAAAAAAAGTTAGTGTAACTACGGACTGTTGGACTTCTGTGAATATGGAAAGCTTCATGGCGGTCACCGTGCATTTCAATAATGAAAATTTCAATATAGTATCGCTTCTTTTGGAATGTGCTAGTTTATCTGTTCAACATATGTCCAAAAACCTTGCAAATGAGCTGAACAGGGTCCTCACAGAATGGAATATTAAGGACCAACTCCTTATGGTCGTTTCCGAAAACGCAGCAAACATTAAAGCTGCTATTCGAGTCGAATTAGGCTGGGAACACTTTGGGTGTTTTGCACATACCCTAAATTTGGTAGTTAACAACGGATTGAAAGAAGAGGTGATAATACGAATAATAACCAAAGTAAAGCATTTTGTTGGTCACTTTAAACGAAGTCACACAGCTTTAAAAAAGCTTCTGGCGTACCAACAAAATCAAGGTAGGAGAAATCCTCCACTAAATATATTGCTAAATGTATCAACCCGCTGGAATTCTACTTTCTACATGTTGGAAAGATTCATTTTTCTCGAAGAGGCTGTAAAAACAACAATGGCTTTGACTAACATCGACGAGAAAAATCATTTAACAGTAGTTGAATGGAAAATAATTCAACAACTATGTAAAGTATTGAAGCGTTTTGAGAATATGACGAAAACTATTTCCGGAGAAATTTTATTAACTGCTTCTCTTGCCATTCCTTTGGCTAGAGGTTTGGAATCAGTTTATAAGGCCTTTATAGACAAAATGAACAAATGTGTGAAAGATATTATTTCGAAAATTAACAAGTCGTTAGCTGAACGGTTTGGAAAACGAGAAAACAACGATATTGTTTTGATAGCCACATACTTGGATCCACGATTCAAAGACATTGCATTCAAAGACAAAAAAAGTGCGGATGCTGCGAAAAATATTTTGATATCTCTGGTGTCTGGAAAATTTTCATTAGAAGAAAACTCAGCTCTTGATGTCGATGCATCGTCAACGTCTAAGAAGAGAAGAATTAGTGACGATTGTGACAGTGGTGAAGATATTTGGACTGAATTTGACAGAGAAGCTGCAAAATCTCAACCAGTTGAAGAAAATTTTACAAACAAGGCCATTATAGAAATACAGAGGTTCTTAGAATGTAAAAGACTTCATAGAAAAGAAGATCTACTAGACAGGTGGAAGGAAAATAAGTATATGTTACCCAAGCTTGCCTTAATTGCCCAAGAACGACTAAGCGCAATAGCAACTTCAGTGCCGTGCGAAAGAATTTTTTCAAAAGCTGGCCAAGTTGTTACGGAAAGACAAAATCGCCTCAGCTGTGCAAAAACAAAAATGTTGCTATTTTTAAACAGCAATTCAAAAACTGAATCCTAGCTTTAGCATTGATGAATTTAAAACAGAAATACGCTGCTTACCTCATATTTTTGTATCTTATATTTATATATTAATAAATGAATTAATAAATTAGTTACTTTCGTTTTAATTAGGAATTTTCGCTCAAAATCTTAGTCACTTCAAAATAAAACTGCATTTAATATAAAATTTATTACCTTGCTACAAATTCACAATCACAGATTAAATTCACCGTGAACAAGAATTCACGTTCACAGTTATATCTGTGAACAATAAATCACGACTTAGTTTAACTCTATTGCTTTTCTCACATGATAGTATTTATTTGGATGCGCGATTTACATTGCGGTATAAACAATTGGGTGTGAACCTTAATTACTCCATGGAAATTAGGCTTTCCCGGTTCATTTGTTTGGCTATTTTATAGACCATAGGAAGTGTTGTAGAAAAACACGTTTGAACTTGGCGATAGTTTGATAACATAAATATCGAGTTTATCATTAGGGTGTGTATGTTAGGACTTTGAACTTAATATATCAATCAGTAGCGTACGCAGGATTTTGATAAGGGGGGGTCGTATTTTTGAAGTCTTGACTAGGTACGTTTGCTAGTGCTTCGGTGTAGATATGAAGATATAATTATGTAATCATACTTAATCATACTTTTTCACCGGTCAAAGTTGGAGTCCTCCAAAAATAATTCTGGCAGACTTTAGCCCGATTGCATGCCTGGTTTCATTTACTCGAATCATTCATGATATTTTCATTCAAATTATAAAATTATGCGCTTGACGTGTGAAAGAATCTACACTGTATTTGTAGACTTCCTTGGAACCGTAAAGTGTATATGCATGTTTGCAAGTACATATATTGAAACGCCTTCAATACCTACAGGACAGAAAAGAAAGCAACTAATGAAGTAAATGCCGTGGAAAAGTGAAATTGTCACTAAGCACAGACAGAATATTATCGTAATCAGGGCTGGCTAAGCTTGTTTGCAGTCCATGCAGGGCAGCAACTCTGCGCTCTCAAGCAAATTTGTCGTCATTTTCACATAAACCATGATGAAGACTTTTTGTACGCGTTTTTTTAATGAGGTATCTCCAATAGGCCTAATCCTCAGATTACAAATCATATGACAAAATAAAAACAATCCATTTTTTGAGGGTTCTGATCAAAGATAGAAAGAAACATTCAAAAATATAACTTTTGCTACTAAGATATGCACTCAGAAAAATATTCATCTTTAAATTGAATAAAACATGCTTTTGTTTGAAAGACAAAAATTATCTTCGAATGAAGTAATAAATTCTATAAATTAATTACTTTTTGTCTAAATAGGTGGAAGTTTTCTTTGTTCCAAAGAAATCAAAACTAAGGACTGCTTTAATTCAATGCAACAGTTTTCTTTAATCTTGCAAGTGTTCTTCATGTTCGATCATTTGATGAGTAAAGCCCAAACTTCCTCGAAACAAGAAATATTTTCTTTGTTTCTAGAAAACTGGTTACTACTTGCTGATGATTGTAAAATTGAAGTCAAATCTCCTCCACACAAGGAAAATTGACTTTGTTTCAACGAAATCTGTACTGATATACTTCCGTATAGTCTTTTCCGATAGTAATTTTTCCTCGAAATAATGCAAATTTTTCTTGTTCCTAAGAAACTCGCATATATTTGCTATTGACACTGAACTAGATCTCTTCAATACGAGGAAAATTTGATTTGTTAAGACGAAATATTAACTTGATGTATATTACTCTTTACCGCTAATCGTATAGCAATCTCTCGATTCCCGTTTCATTTCAGTTTGTATTGTGTTAAGTTGAGGACCGAAATGGCAAATAATTTTGAATTACAGCGAAGTGATAGTGGAAATCAAATTTATTATTCTAATAGTTCAAGTTATATTGATTCCGTTGTTAGTTCAAATGTAAACTCAATTGCCGAGAATGAAAGTGCATCTGTTAGTGACGTACCTAATTGCTAAAAATTAATTCTAATTTTCCTAAACGCTGATGATTTGAAGAGTCCACCAGTACATTTATAAAAAATCAGATCTTCTTGAGACCAACGTGTTTTTTTTCTAAAAAGAACATGTTGTGATAATGAACTGAATAAATGAATACTTACTCAATACAATTTTCAAACAAAAGTTTTTTCACCATCACCAGATTTCTTTGAATCAAAATTGTTCCCGCTAAATCGAGGCTTACGTTGAAGAAACACTGATTTGTTTTTAAGAAGCAATTATTTTAAAAAAGGGCTTCTTCTTCAAATTTAGAAGAAGAAAAGTTTTGTTTTTACAAAATATTTTATTAAAACAAAGCGCTCTTTCTTCAAAATTAGTAGAAAAAAATTCGTTGAAACAAAGAAGTTCTCATCTTCAAAGCAAGTATTGATTTCTTTGGCGCTAAATCATTCCCGATTTTCTTTGTTTTAATGTAAATTTTATTTGATGCGGGGTATTTTTTCACTTTTCTGGAATTTTACTTCGAAAACTTTCAATCAGGTGACCATATTCTAATGTTCCTACCAACTCTTTATCTATATATAAAATTGCGAGGCTTCATACAATAAGTAAAAGATAATGGCACACACGGATCCAAATTGTGCAAATTATGCCCGTATCAGCCTTAGGTGAAATCTCTAGAACGCCATAGGCCGTAAATCAGGCCCATATGGGTTTTACTGTGAAATAGATGAAAGATCTAATTGCGTAGAGATACTGAATCTCACTCAACTCCCACGTTCCAGAGCGTCTCGGCGAATAATTGTTAAAGTGGATGACTTAAGTGGTTAACGCTAGTTCAAGGCTCCTTGTCGACAAATAGTTTTCGGGAATGAGATTTGATGCCGCACTATCATTTCACTCAGCTGTGAATGAGAACCTGAATCAAATCAGGGTAATAATCACGGGTGAGCGTGTTCATGACCACTTCAAGGGGGGTTGAACCCGTAACCCCCCCCCCCCTCTTGGGTACGCCACTGATATCAATTAATAATAGAGTTGTCAAGTTTCACTTCTTGGTTCTTGATAACATTCAGCGAGGCGAATATAGACTCCTGTATTGGTTTCATTTCAACTCTATCTTCCTGAAAGCACTCTTTCGACGATACCAATTGGCCACCCTCTTGGCATTTGAGGGTCGTACACAATAACGATCTCACTAAATTTCACGTTAGGTTCTTTTGAAATCCATTTGGTCCTTCCGGTCAATGTCGGCAAGTATTCTCTTAACCAGCGCTTCCAAAATAAGTCAATTGAAGCCTGTGCTACTCGCCATTCTCTCCGAAGTAGGAGATCCGCATCCGTGAAAATGCCGGGGCTCCGAACATACGCATCACGTTCAATCGTTTGGTGCGATGCTAGGTTTATCGGAAGAATCATTTGAAACGATGGTCAACGGCCTGCTGTTCACAATGTATTCGGCTTCAGCAAACACAGTTTGCCAGAACTTCGTCTGATGGGTGCCTATATGTCATCATCGCAGCTATCGCTCGTTTGAAACACCCTATTAGACGTTCCCAGGAATGTGGTGAAATTGGTGGTATAAATTTCCATGCAATTCTTTGTGTTATTGCTTCCGCATGTAGTTGGCTTTTATCAAATTCCTCGTAAGCTTCTAGCAGCTCCCGACTAGCACCACGGAAATTCGTTCCGTTATCCGTCCCGAATGTTTTTACGTTTCGGCGTCTAGCAAGAAACCTTCGCACTGCATACGTCTGTTGGCAGTGAAGATGCAATGTCGACGTGTATAGCGCGAACGGTCATACAATCACGTAAGGCTTCATAACGTTTCTCCGTTCTTCTGCCATTTCGAACTTGAAATGGTCCAAAAAAAATCCATATCTGTCGCGGCGAATGGTTTTTCGTTAAGTATGAAGCGTTCTTTGGCATGCACATCCATTTGCAGCTGCAGTGATTTTGCTTTACGATTTTTACAAAACCAACATTTGAAAATTATCTCCTTGATTACAGATCGGACGCAAGATATCCAATATTTTCTTCTTAGTTAATTTATCATCGTTTCTGTTATCTGATGACTGTAGCGATTATGATAGTAGTTCATCATAAGTTCTACGTGCGTACTGCCGCTAACCAAAACAATTGGCCCCTTTTTAACAATAATTTGGTCAGCGTTGTCCATTCTACAACAAACTTGTAGCATTCCATGATTATCTAGTTTGAGAGATTGATTTTTCAGCTTTCGACTCTTGTTTGATCTTTGAGTTTGGATATTTTGTAGATCTATTAGGGAAAACGGTCGCTGCACATTTCTTTGTCGCTGCATTCCACTCCAAGCTATTTCTTCTGGTGTCAAATCTCCAAAGGCTCGGTTAACAGTGTTATTTCTTGCATTGTGAATAAACCTTATGCGAAGTAATCGCATTCACGAATAATAAGACTTAATAATCGGTAATGATATTTGGTCGACGTTGGTATCCAGCAAGCTCACGATTTCAATCTGTGCATTATCAGAATTGACTTTACTTTTTTGATCTGGTAATTTCTCTTCACTTTTGTACAAGAAATCTGGGCCTTTAAACCACATACTTTCGATTGTCAACAGTCGTATTCGAGTATCTCTGGTACATATATGCAATTTGGCAATTTCTTTTGCTTCTGAGATCTAGAGGATTTCTCCAACTTTTACGGTTACGAACGATAGAAGTTTGCTACTTGAATTTATCCAGTTGAGAACCGTAGTAGAGTCCGTGCAGTAGATTTTTTTCCGGATATGATGTTCAATGCTGTTAATTTAGATCCTGTAATGGATGTGAGCGATTCCAACTTGGAAATTATCAATGATTTCGGTGGAGCCACTCGATCTTTGGCCGCTAAAAGTGTTGTTTCATATTGATCGGTATATTTTATGCGGACGTATAGAGCCGTCGCATAGCGTTTTCACTTGCATAGTTCAATGTGTGCATTTCAACGCTTTCAAGGGTAACTGGTACATGCCTCGGTATTTTGAGTGTCTTAATCGTTTCTAAATCACTTCCAATTTTTTCCATCATTGTACTTGTTATAAAGTCATTCCAGCCTTTTCCAGAACGCCAAACGTTTGGGAGCAAAATTTTTACTTGAATGCTGTTGGATGAAAGAAGTTCGAGTGGATCAATAACTGACATGACTGTTATTAATGCATATTAGACATTATTTCCCCCGTTTATGTAATCATCTACATAACGTTTCCTCAAATTTGCCTCGCATGCGTCCGGGTATGAGTCTATATGGGCGTTTGCATTGTTATTCTTTACAAAGTGTGCTAAGAATGGTGGATTTTTTCATAAAAAATATGGGGCGTAGCTGTCTGCGTCTCTAATTTCAACCCTGTTATACATTTCACATATATCGCCTGTAAATGCAATTTTGTGTAAGCGAAATTGATACAAGAGAGGTGTCAACAAATCCGGTGAAGGTGAAATGAACTCGTTAAGCGACAGCCCATTCATTTTCGCATCAGCACCAAATACAATGCGGAATTTTCCCGGTTTGTTCGGGTTTGTGACTGCAAAATGAGGCTGGTGCCAGGCGCGTTTGGCTATATTGAGTTTTTAGTGTGTTACCGGTACTGTGTAACCTTTTACAATTAGCTTCTGAATTTTATTGCAATATGCCTCTTGCTTAGTTTTATCGGACAATAATCTTCTTTCGAGACATCTAAGTCTTTGTAACGCCATCGATTTCGAGTCTGAGCAAGCGAAATTGTCACACTTCCAACCTCGTATTGGTTTTGTATTAATTTGATTGATTTCGTTGCTGTCTCGATCGCTCTTTTTTCGTCGGCACTATATTACATACAGTTTTTTGGAACGGCACCACCAAAGTTTTCTAAAGTAGAGTATGGTTTAACTACCTGATGGGGATGTTCATCGCTGTTGCAACAATTCAATTAAATGTCAACTCCGAATTATTGTAAGCCCCAGATAGAGACAATGTCCTGTGGACTGTCCAGCCAAGGAGAGTATTGGGGAGAATCGACGTTTCTTCTTGTTAATGTGTTATGTCTTGAGACAATAAGATTTGCGTTATTTCGTTCAATGGCCGCGTATCGTTTTCAATTCATGGGTTTACGGGTTTCTAGCCAATTTCAAAATGTCACATATTTGGGTGGGTTTTAATTAAGATTTAAATTTCTTACCGTGCGTTTTTCGCGTAGATGAATAAATTAAGTATTTTGGTCCTTGCTGGCTAACTCTATAGTCTTTACTTCGATAATTCCTTTGGGTGCTTTCAAGTCAACAACTATCATTTTCAGCATTGTATTGACTTCATCTGCGGTTATGGGGAGAACTGGAACATTTGATACGCTTTTGTGAAGCGTGGGAATGATTTTTTTTGCATCCATTGATTTTTCATTGCATTCATTTCAAGCAGGTTCCTCGATGTACTTGAAGACAACAATAGCATGCTTTACTGCTTTCAACTAATTTTCGCCGCTTTTTAGTGTCAGAGTTCTTAAACACAGAACTTTTATCCAGCCCATGTTCGCTGATTTGGCAAACAGTACATTTTAAGCGTTTCGGTGAACAGGATGCAGTTTGAAAATTCGTTTTAAAATTCTTACTATCCACGTGGAAGATACGAGATGTTATCTCTGCCATTTCTTTGAGCACCGCTGTTTTTAAAGATGGTCAGGCATTTTTTAACCACAGCCATATTCCAAGCAAGGCAACTTATATTCACGATTGAGTTAGGGTTTGCGGTCTTTGCCATTGTTTTGGTTATTTCTGTAACAGTCGAATCTGGACGACCGTATTTGGTGCACAGAATTTCTATTATTTCTTCCGGTCTTGTTGCGGTACTTAATAATAGTTCGGCTTCACCGAATAATGAACTGTCAAGACGCAAAATATTTTCAGAAAAATTAAACAGTTCAGTCGGAGGATTTATACTGATTCAGAAATATAGGTCATTTCAAACAAGACAAACCGTCAAATTTCATCAACCCAACCAACCGTCTGAAGCGATAATGAACAACGATTTTTTTAGCACTTTTATTTCTTTGTCTTTTTCACAAGCGTTATTCGCGACATTTTCAACCCATTTGGCAACCGATTTTTCTGGATCCTTTTCTTCACATTTATACACAATGTTGAAGCCTTTCGTCCATATGATGTAAATATTCTCTACATAACCTTCCCTCAGTAATCTTGATATGATAATACAATGTATCCTTTCTTGAAACGTTATTTAATTAAAATCAAAACTACAAATCATTGAGCTATAAAATAAATAAAACACAAGTCAGGTTACTTTTTTTAATGAATATAAAAACATATAGACTGGTTGAGATTAGATAATAGTTTTAATAATTGAAGCTAACATTGATAACAATTTTGTTTAAAATACACTATATTCTTAAATTTTGCGGAGAAAGGCGATTTCGCAAGTCTGTTTGAATAATACCTGCGGTGGAAAATAATCTCTCAGATGCGACAGAACTTATTTGGAAACTAAAGTCTTTCTGTGCCATTTTTTCAAGTTTGGGTATAAGATTTCATTGCTCCAGAAAACGAACGGATCTGCATCTCTCGATATATTAGGAGATCTTAGGAATCGACTCTTTCTTTGATAGAATTACAGCTCAGAGTAGACAGTCGCTCATCTTCCTTGGACTCTCTAATAATATTTTCAAAAACGCTCTAACGCTCACCAATCGTAGGCATCTCAGAACTTACAGTTACAGTACTAGATGTGGTATGACTGTGTCTGAAATAGCTTCGGAATGCAGTGCTCATTAAGATCAAGTAACTGAACTAGACGAATTTTGCCGTAGTAATAATAGACTGTAATTTAAATATTCGTGCTTTGTAACGATGATCAAGCATTGTGGCTAAGCAATACGTTTCTTCATTTTCCAAACCATCAAATTTTTAATTGAGAGCCAGTACCAAGTCAGCCGCTATTTTTTTCGATCGCGATGAATTCTCCCTTTCTGTCGGCCGACTTCTTGTGTTTTCCAATAATTTGTGTTTTGAAGTTGACATGACTACTATTTAGATTTACTTTATTTGACTCAAACGACTAGTTATTAATGATATACACGCACAAGCTAATTACGATATGTAATTCTTAATTTTATTTGCATGGAAAAATACTACGCGCGACAACAGTCAACCTAGCGAAATAAGAGACTGAATAAAGCGCGTCGATTCTCCGAGCATAGTTAGTACGAGACTCGTTTGCAACGAAATAGACGAAATAACACGGCCGTTTACATTGCATCATTTTTAAAGCGCGAAATTTGAAAAGTATCGTTGAATCGGCCATTAAAACATCGCCTATACCGATATGTCGGCAAACCCGAAGTTTCGCCGATATATCGGTATCGGATGCATCCCTACTATAAACGTCCCGTTTTGAAACTCGCAAAAGTCAATTATATTTTTTTTTTATTAACAAACCATATTGAACTCATTATAAAAATACTCGAATTCATTATATGCGGAATACTATGAAAGAATTATTATTAAAATAATTACAAATCAAAACAGGAGTAAATGTTACTTTGACTTTTTTCGCTGAAAACACAATTTTCATTTAATGCACCATGTCAATTATTGTATTGAATTAGTTTTAATATTTTAAAAACAAACACAATAAAAAATCAAATTAAAATAATTAATTTAGAGTTAGTATATCTTACGATGCTCGTCAAATGTTAATAAAATGCATATTTTTTGCCATTTTTAGACTTTAAAGTCGAAGTCCACCGAAAAAACAGTTCTGGATCAAACGAAAGTGTCGGAGAGCAGCCATCAGAACATATTGAAGGCAGTATTGAAGCAACGAAACATAGTCATCAAATTGCCACTGAACACCACGGAGAAAGCAACGTTGAGAATAGTTCTTACATGCAATATGATTGTTATCCATCCCACGATGGAAAATGCAAACAACATGAAAACATGGTTCAAAAGAAAAGTGCCAACGGAGAAAGTAAGCAATTCAAAAATAAACTAATGCGTCAAAACAGTTTAGATATTTCTGAAATTGAAAATAATCGAAAAAGTCGTACTTACATGAGCAACGAAAAATCAAACGCTTCCTACTTCGACACGCCGATACTCCAAAGACACAATAGTTCAGATAATGCAGAAAATAATCGTAATCGGAGTATATCGTCAAATAGTTTCAACGATCAGCGTTCAAAAATATTGAAAAATAATGCTCACTTGTACTCAGAAAGTGATTATACCAAATCTGATTTGGGAATAGAGAACCTTGAAAAAATCGGACATAAATTTCCTTTGGAGCCATGTCGCCATATGCGGAAAGATGTGAATAGTACCACATCTGCTTTGCAACTACCTCTAGACACAACAAGTAGTAATCACGCACGTAAGCGCAGGCATTCGAACACTGGGAACAAGTCATTTAATAATGCTTCCTCAGGAGTAAGGCGCATTAAGAGCGCGGCGTTGGATATATCGTCTCACCAGCCTTCGGTTTCGAATTTGTGTCTACATCCAAACAGTGCCGAAGCTATTTCAGCACGCCAATCGAAGAATCTACAAAACTCAATGTTTCCTCCTCCCAGCAAGTGCTTGATTCGAAATCCGCATCTGAATCTCTGTCCTGAAATGAGTAGCTTTTCGGGTATGGATCCAGTCTATCCAATTGTGGAACAAGGCGATGAAAAAAATGCAATAGTTGAAGACAACGATGGTAAAATGTCTTTGAAAAATGCCCGTGTCAGTATTGACGATCATCGATGTTCAATAACAGAATCCGAATCCGACATGGATCGTCCTCATTGCCGTTCGACAGATTCAGATATGGATATGAATGGATCGAGTTCCCCACTACTACACAAATCAGTAAGTAATGACCAATGTAAAATCGAGCGCAATATAGTATGCCCCTTAAATATGGCTAGAATGAGTAATAAAGATTGTGTGATGTGGTCACGAAACAAAAGTGTGGATTCAAGCTGTGTGTCAAGTGATATGGAACCAGCTAGTGAAAGTTCAAGAGAAATGTATACTGCAGTAAACAGTATGTGCCAATCTAGAACAAGCCACCAATTAGACTCTGGGAAAGTTTATCATCTAAGCGAAAAATTGGCAGTTAGTCAAAAAGAGTCGAAAAATTTAGGAGCTATTCCCAAAACATCGCGACGTTCAGGAGACGCCTGTATTGATGGTGACGATGTCCAGAGCATCAAACACAAAACCTCGGAAGGTAACGGCTCACCATCGATGTCTTTAAGAAGCTTTAGCTGCGAAAACTTTGACAATGAAATGTACAAGCCAGGCAAGGACCAATGGCTCATAATAGGCCATTCAAAACGAGAAAATACTGCTTCTTCAAACATGCTTCCTACTTCGAACGATTTCATGCTAAGTACTCATGCGCGACTGGCTATCACTGAAGGCAACTACAAAGTGACTCCTATTTTGACCAGATCCAACGCTATAAAACGACCTAAGAAAAGTGAAGACCTTTTCAAAGACATTGGTGACTTCTCAGCTGCTCTGGACTCTGAAAACGATGATGCCCAAACTATTCAGAATACAGCATTTTCTATGACAGACTTTATGCAAATGCAATATAAGGAGCAACTCTCTTCTCATAGACCTACTCGAGGAGCAGTGTTGAACTTTCGTAGAGAAGAGTTCAATGAATCTGGATACTGTGACTACTGGCGGCCACGATGCTCGTCAATAGGAAAACCAATTCCAGCGAAGCGATACTATCGCTACCGAATGAATTGCTTTGGCAGTAGAGATCTAAAAATCAAAATGGATAGACTTCAGCTATTAGCTCTTTTCGACAGAGATTTGAATGTGTTCCACGTGCTGCTCTCAGTATTTCTTTCCCTGTTTATTTGTTTTCTGGGATCGACGATACTAAGTTTGGGCATTTATAAAGATTTTAGTGTCTTCCTGTTTTGCTCAGTGATAGCTGGTAGTCAATATTCCCTTCTAAAAAGTGTTCAGCCAGATGCATCATCACCTGTACATGGTTTCAACAAAACTGTGGCGTATTCACGTCCCATCTACTTTTGTTTATTTTCTGCATTATTACTTTTGTCGCAGTACGCCATGGATGGGATGAAAGGAGACCGATTCTATACCAATTCGCAGAGCATTTATGGAATCAACTTTGTTCCTTTAACACTTCTGGAGATGCTAACAAATAGTATATCAATTCTGTTATTATTGTTCCCGATTTTATTCAGCTTAGGAATGTTTCCGCAATTTAACACTTTCTGCATGTACGCCTTGGAACAAATCGATATGTACGTGTTTGGAGGAACTGCAGTTTGTAGTTTGATAGCCGCAATTTTGTGCGTGTTCAAATCGATAATCGCTGTGTGTTTAATATACGGTCCATTATACGGCAGCCTGGCGGAGAAGAAAAGTACGCAACATGTATGGTTTTCAATATTCTGTGCGATCCTAATATCATTATGCTACCATCTGTCTCGATGTACAAGTGATTTTTCTCACATTTGGTCGTTGGTCAAGGCAAATTTGTTCAATTACGCCGACGATGAGGAGGATATTAGCAAATCAAATTCAGAAATATTCAATAATAAAAAAGAGAACGATGCCAATGAAGAAGACAAAAACGTGAACGAAAGCAACAAAGCTAATGAAAACATTTCTAGTGCTAGTACGCACTCGTTAGACTCGGAGC
Source organism: Oxycera nigricornis (assembly GCA_963942545.1). Classification (NCBI taxonomy): domain Eukaryota; kingdom Metazoa; phylum Arthropoda; class Insecta; order Diptera; family Stratiomyidae; genus Oxycera; species Oxycera nigricornis. Next base: position 79,515,749 of record OZ012662.1, read on the forward strand.
AGGCAGACTTCTTGTTGAAGGAGCTCCAACTTTCGATAAATAGTAGATTGAAAAATGATTTGGTGGTGTGCAGTGCGGTAGCGATATTTGTTTTCGCGTTACACTCGACCACTGTGTTCACAGTTCTTCAACCAGATTTGAACAATGTTTTATTTGCTATAACTGCGGTGATTGGATTTTTTATACATTATTTAATTCCACAAATGAGAAAGCATTTACCATGGCTATGTTTCGCGCATCCTATCTTAAAGCAACGTGAATTTGGCATGTTTGAGGTGGGCGAGGCCTCGAAGATAATGTGGTTTGAAAATTTGTACGTGTATTTATGTTTCGTTGAAAAGAACATTCTCTATCCGTTGATCTTCATATCGACATTAACAGCAGACTCTCAGAAATTGATAAACAAATTTGGCGAGCCTCTTGGAACAACTGTCATTGCTGTATGTGCACTGAAAGGTTTGGCGAACTGAACCTAAAAAGATAGTGTCGTATATCATTGAATAATTTCAGGTGTACGAAGCTCATACGCGGATGCAGCTAACCAATATTTGATCCTAAGTTTCTGTGTGCTGCTGTTCAAATTTGACTTCAGTTTTGCTAGTGAAACGTTCCTTCTAGACTATTTTGTGATATCTACAGTTTATCGAAAGTTTTGTGACTTTCTTCTAAAGGTAAGGAGTATACAGCATTATTTTGATTGTGGTTGTTAAAATGTTACACATTACAGGTTCAATTTGTCATAACTTATATTGCACCTTGGCAAATAACATGGGGTTCTGCTTTTCATGCATTCGCACAACCCTTTAGTGTTCCCCATTCAGCCATGCTATTCCTACAAATGGTGTTAAGTGCGATTCTATCTACGCCACTAAATCCATTCTTGGGAAGTGCAATTTTTCTTACATCGTATGCACGGCCTATAAAATTTTGGGAAAGAGATTACAATACACGCAGAATCGACCATTCTAATACACGCTTGAGTTCGCAACTGGAAAAAGATCTTGGAGCTGACGATAACAATTTGAACAGCATATTCTATGAGCACTTGACAAAGTCTCTTCAACACTCACTGTGTGGCGACTTGCTGTTGGGACGTTGGGGTAACGTTAACCAAGGAGATTGTTTCGGTAAGTATTGAAGATATTTTCATTATCATATAAAATAGGTAATTATGATTGAATAATTATTCCCTATGTTACAAAATCACAGTTGTTATGTGGATTTCCAATGCAAACATGTATTTATTTCAATCCAATGCGTTTAACGCTTTTACATTCAAAATGTACTTTCTGAATATTGAAATATTCACCGTGATATGCCAGCAAATGTTTTCAATATGATTCAAGGCATACAATTTCGGGCGTCATAGAATTATATCAATGATGAGCTTAGGATTTTGTTTTTATACATTCCGTTATTCTTTACACTTCATTTCAGTGCTAGCATCAGATTATCTGAATTGTCTGGTACATATTATAGAGCTCGGTAACGGGCTGTGCACGTTTCAAATGAGAGGTCTTGAATTTCGAGGGACTTACTGCCAACAACGAGAAGTCGAAGCTATCTCGGAAGGTATCGAAGAGAACGATGGTTGCTGTTGCTGTTCTCCCGGCCATTTACCAAATATGTTAAGTGCGAATGCTATGTTTTCCACGCGATGGTTGGCTTGGCAAGTAGTTGCTGCCCAATACGTTTTGGAAGGTTACTCGATTTCAGAAAACCTAGCGACTGCTACTTTACAATTGTTTGAATTTAGGAAAGTACTGATAACGTATTATATAAAGGTATTCACGTGATGATTACATACGAACCAATCTAAAGTATATTTTTCCAGAGTATAATTTATTATGTTGCGCAAAGTAATAAGCTAAACGAATGGCTTGCACCAGGACCGATACAAGAAGCACTCGAATCGACACTTAATAGACAGTTTGTTGATTTGGATCCGATTTTCAATTATAATCTGGATGAAGATTTTGATTTCCGGGCATTAGGAATAACTCGAGGCAGCTTTTGTTGTGTTTATTTGAATTGGATACAGTTTTGTTATTCTAAGAGAATCGTGGAGAGACGATCTAATGAAAGCTTAAAGAAAAATGCCGGCGTGGGAAAGGATACTCAAGTAAAACCTGCTGCATCCTCGCAGGCTAGCGAGCAGAAACCTTTGGAAAATCAATGTGAAAAACCAGTTGGTCTGGAAGAAGGGCAGTGTTACGACGACGAATCAGCTCTTAATGTTTGCAGCATAACTAAAGATTCTCAGCTGGTCTCATTGTGTTTAGCTTTAGGTCTATTGGCGCGACGGTCTTTAGCAACCGCTAGTCATGGATCTCTGTCAAGTGTTGAGTTCTTTCTGCACGGTTTACATGCATTATTTAAAGGTGATTTCCGAATAACGTCCCCACGTGACGAGTGGGTCTTCGCTGACATGGAGCTGTTACACGGCGTTGTTGCTCCTGCTGTAAAAATGGGCTTAAAACTACACCAGGACCACTTTTCTAGCCCTGATGAATATCTTGACCCGACAGTGCTATATGACGCTATAAAAAGCCACACCGAAGAGTTAGTAATATCTCACGAAGCAGATCCTGCTTGGCGAAGTGCAGTTTTGAGAGGCGCACCCAATTTACTTGCGCTAAGGCATGTCATGGAAGATGGTTCAGACGAGTATCGAATCATTCGTCTCACGAAAAGATTTCTCACTTTTAGAGTGATTAAGCTGAACCGTGAATGTGTCCGCGGTCTGTGGGCAGGGCAACAGCAAGAACTGGTTTATTTAAGAAACCGAAATCCGGAAAGAGGAAGCATTCAAAATGCAAAACAAGCTTTGCGTAACATTATTAATTCTTCATGCGATCAGCCCATAGGGTATCCAATTTATGTATCATCATTAACGACATCTTACGCCGAGACCAACGAAAAACTCCGTGAACTTATTGGAGGTTCGATAACATTAGATTCGATACAAAGTGTACTGGAAGCTTATTGGAAACGTATAAAACGTCGTTGCCAGGAAGGCTGCAGTAGCGGCAGCGGAGTGCTCGACTCCGAAACTCCAAATGAACTACCAGCCACTTACTACTTGTCCAACTCGACTGCAAATTTCACAGTAGCCACTTGTGGAAGCCAAACACTGCCTTGCTCGTCTGTGAGAGGAAGTGTGGCAAATGTAAACAAGCCCACAAACCCCAGCCTGCTGGTTGGCTTTTTAAATCGCGAAAGAGAGCAGGATCGCGAATTCGTGCGTGAAAGATCGAATAAAAAAACTTTGTCTTTGAAAGCAAGTGATAAAACCGACCGGGAAAAAATGTTCATATCAACGACAATGGCTGCCAGCAATCCTGAATGTTCATCGAATTTTCTGGAGCCTAGAAAGATAATTTCGTGCCCTGGGCCTGCAACGTATACTTTAAAAATTGCCTCGAATGCATCCGAGCACTTACCAGAAAATCTAAAACAAACTATAGAAATCCCACCAGACAACATTCTTTTGGCTGAATTGTACGAGAATTCAGAACATTTATTATTAGAAGTGAACAAGAAAGTAATAATTGTGGACGGGACAGAGGTATACGAAAAACAAATACTTTATCATAGACAATAAATATTTGTGTTTACAGATTTTCGATTGTCTGGATCTTGGGCGAAGGATAGATGTGATATGGCCAAATGAAGAGATGCGTTTAAACGGCGGGAAGTCGTCTTGGAAAGATTGGTCACCGAAAGAAGGCATGGTTGGCTTTGTAGTACATTACTGGCAGCCAAACCATCCAGATCAACGGTTTCGGTCAAACGTGAATCGAACCTTATATCTGGTTGCAATAGGCGATCGGTTCGTTCCCGTTGGTGAACATGGAATTAAAGAATACAAGCAAATCAGTTTGGATTTGAAAATCACAAAAACATTAACAGCACTGAACAATACGGAATTAGAAACGACTTCACATTTCAGCATAGCGGACTATGTTGAGAGTCCTATGAATATTATTAGTTATAACGATCATGAGTTTAACGTTGAAAGTGATTTTAAAAGTAATAAATGATGTTCCCTAGAATTCAATTGAATTAAGAACAACAAGAATTCTTTGTTTCAATCAGTGCTTTAATGGTAATTTTCAAAAACTTTTTGTTTTCACATACAAGGCTGCTGATTGAACTGGCTTTTAATTTCGAACTTCGCGATTACAACGTTTGATATTTGGAAGTCTCATTTCAATATAAGTTTTGAAGTTACCCTTCGAAAAGAAATCTCAACACTTTCGTTATGATTTTGCGTAATATTTTAGTTATTATTATGATGAATAGTATTTTTATGAATATCGAAGTTTGTTGATTTATACATTGCGGGGTCGTCAAAAGGAAATTATTTAACTTTTCACTTTAAAAAAATGTGGTCTAAGTGCGACTCTTGACTCACACGACTATGAATAAAAAAGCTATAATTTGTTTTTATTATTAATTACTATTATTAATAATTATTCTTCTAAATTATTATGATTATTTTAATTATTTTTATATCTTTTCATCTAGCCATAAAAGCCACAACCATTATTGAGAGTTTTTAATTGTTATTAATATTAATCATTCATTTTTAAGAATGTTTGATCATTACTGAATAATTATAATTGACTACTATCAAATTACAACTAATAATTTTTGATTGTTATTAAAAATACTTAATTATTTATAACAATATCCAATTATTAACTGCATTAGCGTCACTACTTCTATTCTCCCAAACCTGATAATATAAGTTTGGAATTCTATAAATTAATTTTGATTTTTTTAAATAGTAATTTCACAACATTGATCAAAATTTTGCTAAAACACACAATAATAATAATAATAATAATATTACTTTGAATGTATTTGGAATCTGCACGAATTAATAGTGCGCTTCAACAGTTTCAAAATTAAGCAATTTCATATATTTTTTCAGTTTTTTCATCCTCAATGGCTATACCGATTTTGCTGAAAATTCATTCCGTTTCGAGTTACGTAATTACGCGTCGAATATGATCCCACGTCAATATGATCTTTGGTTCTTGAGATAATCGAGACGAAAAATAATCCCGACGCATATACGTACTTTCACTTAGGTTTTTTTTCGAAATAGTCTTTTTAACTTTGGCAGTATGTTAGGAAGTTATGGCAATCGAAATCAAAATTTTCTACATATTGTTATGTTTGAAAATCCCTACACTACAATATGCTGACACTAATAGTGAATATATCTTTATGTTTGTAAGTACAGTTGAAAGTAATGCTTTCGTGTATGAAATCTTACGAACCAAAAATGTTACGGCCTTAGTACAAGTTATGGTCGCACTTCGTCGTGAGCCAGCAATTATAAAAAAATAAGTCGTGACTGACTTTCGCTGGAGGCGAAAATCACTCGGGACTCAGACAAATTACCTTGACGAACCTAAGCCACTCATCAGTAATGATCCTCTTCGATGTCGTTAAACTAACCCGCTTAGGCTCGTAAAGATTCGAACGATTTTAACGGCGATTGATGGATTTTAAATGCATTTTATAGATATGAATGAGTTCTAGTAAGTAAGAAAATGAAATAAATTATTAGGAGGTAAGTTAGTCGTAAGCATAATATTGGATGCTAACGCCGAGTTAATATAGAAAGTAACGGTTAAGTAACCTGAAGAAGATGAAGTTTTATTCATGCGTCCGCTGAATGGCTTGCCACATTACAGTGGGGTCTCAAACCTTGCAACTTAATCGTGAAACTGGAAAGCATCATCAATATGCCATGCCGAACGAATAGCTGTGATTTTGTACATAAGAGTAGAATAAATTTTTTGTAGACATAGGAACAACCAACAGGAGTGGTTTCGTATCTGTTTTGGAAATTGTTCGATGTTCCTTTTCCAGGTATTGGCTTTAAACCATTCCAAATTCGGATTCGGTGACCAGTTGATCCCGGCACACGAATAGGATGGTGCCCAATAATTATTTACCCCGCCCCTCTTTTTGGACAAGCCGGTGCTTGATCACAATCCCCGGGCCAGTGGCGGCTTGCGGGTCTATTTGACGCGTAACAGTAAATCAAAGCGTATTGACAACGGTGAAATCGGAAAGTAGTTTTATTAAAGGTTTAAAAATTCATTTTAACATTTCCCTCAACGTATCTAAAATTAATTCATATATACAACCACAAAAGTCATTAGCGAGAAAGCAATAACTGGCAAGCCGAGAAAGGTTTGATCGCCTTGTGGTGTACAAATCAAATCCAAAAAAACATTTGGCCATTTATTCTAGAATCCTTGGATTCATTTTTTTCTAGAACCAACATGTTTCCAGCGGCCGAAAATGTATACATAATCTTATAAGATAAACGTAGTTCAACACGTATTCACAAGATGAATACTTAATTAAAGCTTGGTTTTTACATGGTTGGTTGGTTGTAGCGGGAACCCTCTTTATTAAAAGATGGCTCACTTAGACAACGACAGGCCAACTGTGATACCACAGAAGATTGGGACGGCAGAGACCGCATTTATCCCAAAACATTTCAATATAACAATATTTGAATGTTTGTTCAATATATTCAGATATGTAAACAAAGCCGACCCTATTTTCCCTGATCCTCTGCTAGCAGCTAGACTGCCAGAGAAAATGTTTCGATTTTTTATTGAAATTTTCTGGTTTCTCAGCCAGTCTACAGCGTTGTATATAGCAATGGCCTCTGCCTGAAAATACTGCAGTGGTCTGGTAGCCGAAAGGATAGTTTCAGGTCTATCTATTCTGAGAAAACGCCGCAGCAAACTTTTCCATCCATTTTTGATCCATCAGTGTAGATGTCGACCGATTCATAACAACATAAACATTGCCTTTATCGGGGTGGTGTGTGAGGCCCCAGTGATTGTAGTAGCTGCAAACCTTTTGACCGTGTTTAACAGGTTCACATTTGATGTTGTCGCAATAAATGGCCACCAAATAACTGCACCATGCAAAAGGATTGATTCCACTATCACCTTATAGAGCCGTGATACAGTTTTGGGTTTCAATCCCCACCTTTCCTAATAGTTCTTTTGTTACAAATCATTTGCATTTGCTCCTTATTCCGGACGGTACCATACAAGAATATTTTGAAGCATTGGTGTTTCCTTTGGCTCTATTAAGTAGAAACGATGGTCTTCAGGGTCACCCCGTCCGTATAACGTATTCCGATTACCATGTAATTTCTATTTTCTTATCAACCAACTTCTATTCTAAATTCTGGGGCCCAAATAATTTAAATAAATTGACAATTTGGAGCTTTCGTTATTATTTCCCGCAATAAAGTAAATGATAAAAATGTCACAAAATTTGAGTTTCACAAGTTGCAATGCTTTTTTTGAAAGAACTAATGCATTTAATACGTGCTTTTTTCAGAATTCTCCCATCTACAAGATGACACTTAATACATACATAATAGCGTTTAAAAAAGTCCTGTAAGTCAGAATTAGTGCACATTTTCCAGTAGTTTTCACTTTCAAATTATTTGGGATAAAATTGGCAACACTCAACTAGTAAATGCTTGGAAAGATCTCAAAGTTATAGCTTGTTCACATCGCTAGATTTTGGTCATTGTGATTTTGAAATCTTGTCAAGTGTTCACTTCGCCTCGTCTAGATTTGGCAGTGACAGTTTCGTAAATTTGAATTTGTATTTGAAATTTGGCGCCTCCATGGCAACTCTCATCTCCTGAAATACTGTTTTTTCGGTGGCCACGTATTTCATCCAATTTTTCGGCCCAAAGAGCCAAACGGAATTCTTCGGCGTCGTCTTGCCACTTAATCTTATTTTTATATTTTCGTTTATTTGTCATGATTCGCGCGAATGAAATTCCAATGAAGAAGGAAACTAAGGAACGGAACGAAGCGTGTAAAGCCTTATAGGTGTGTGGGGCAAAAATTCGGGAATGACATTTCGTGACGTCTTCTTTGAAAAGATGTTCTTAAGTCAAACGGAGTGCTTCACTGTTCCGGCATTACACCCAATTCGTCAACAAAATGCAATTCGATTTTTTTCTATCGAATTTATTTCGATTTTGATCGCGAAAAATGTGAATTGTGCGTTATTCTCGGTTGCGGAACTGTGTTTCCGTCGTGCGCGCTAAGAGAAAAGTGTGGAAAAGTGTACGGTAGTGATTTAATTGCGATTTTCGTGAATCGGCAAAAATGTGAAAATATTCGGGTTTGCGGGTGGCGATGGCGTCCAAATTAATACGCTCGTGCAATATGTGTCCTTACCGCTTCACGTAATGTAGACCCAGTGGTGAAAATTGCGATTTCAATCGGTTTAGTGAAAATGCAATTTGAAATGACATTTCCGATTTGTTGTGCTTTGTATGGCGAAAAAATTTCAGTGGCGCTACGGGTAAAGACATTTTGGTCACAATTTTACTATTGTTAATATGGAAAGGTTATGAAGTCAGGGTTTTTTTTTTTTATTTTAAATGTTGCTTATGCCACAATTCCGCCGAAGCCGGTCCCAAGCCCGATTGAAAAAGGAAGAGGGAGGTATTGCATTTTGTAGTAATAAGTTCTGTTGCATATAATTATCGGAAAATGTTAAAATTGTTTTTTTGGTACTCATCGCACCAAGCAAAGAGCTTTATGTGAAAATAATGTTTCTGCTGTTTACATTCTGGCTAACGAAGCTATCGAATATAAAATTGCGTTTAGTTAATGGGCAGAGACTGATTGATTAAAAAAAATTTAATAAAAGATTCATTGAATCAAACATTTTGAAGTTCCTGCCTCTCTTTAAACTGAACCCAGACCACATTGAACTGTTCGTCTCTTCGATTCGTCCTGGTCTTGGGTATAATAACAAGACCGCAGTAAGGCAGTTCATAGCGCGTCACAAGAAGCTGGTTTTCAGAAGTCAACTCAGAGACGGAGGGCTAGGTAACTGCATTTGTTTAGAGGAAATTACAATAGTGAATTCTTGCCAAACCTGTCCATTGTATGACATTGCTATTAGTATTGATAGGCACGTCATGGTTGACCCACAGATTGCAGTTGAGAAGCTCTTACGACCCAATTCTCGCAGAAGAGCATTGTTAGGCTTCCAATCCTGCAAATCTTAGTGAATATAGTGAAGCAGTTATAAAATATATTGCAGGTTTTGTTGTCTTCAAGATAACTAAGACTCTGCAAGGCGATCTCGCTGAAATCCAAGGTTTTTTAATTTCTCCTTCACTTGTTGAGTATAAAAGTAGAGGAATACTTAAAATGCCATCAGAAAGTGCTGTAAAAACCTGCAAGAAAACCGAACAACAAATTCGTAAATACCAGCTTTGCACCGAATACGCAACTCTATACAAGGAAACATTTTCTAAAATTTCTAATAGCATTCACACACAACACGGCAAGCTCTTGTTGAAATCCATTGTTGAAACATACCTACAGACCCGATATCGTTTTATAGCTAAACAAAAATCGGAAAAAAATTCAATTAGGCAGCGCCACAATAAAATTGTGTATTTTAGAGGCATGTAATATGCTATTTCCGTTCTGGTACACCCTAAAAACATTCAACCACGAAAATTAAGCCGATGAAAACGGCGCCGTAATTCCGCCGAAGCCAAGCCCGGCTGAAAAAGGAAGAGGTAGGCAATTTGGTAAATTTTGGAATTTTTGCAACGAAATTTTCAAACTAAAATTATTTCGCGCCATATATTTTGCTCCTTCCCAAACTTTCGCAGCGTACGCCTTTATTTTTCTCAGGAATGGGTTAGTTTCACGAACACATACAAGTGATTTGCCCCATTAATTTTGTTGATGTTCCACTCCTTATCTTCTTCCTCATTGTGAAATTCACAAATGTTTGACACTTGTCACTGCTTGTCAAACGTCATCTGAATGTGTGTGGTAAAGTGTGGTGAAAAATTTTCTTGCAGTTCTGCCACACGCAACCATCAGATTTTGAGTAGATTTTGTTGAAATCTAGGAGATTTTAGATCGACTAGATTTTGATTTTAGTATGGAAAATCTGGTAGATTTTGGGTTAGATGTCGCGAAATCTCCCGATTTGTCGAAATCGGGTGCGATGTGAACAAGCTATTAATTTTTTGTGCATAAAAACAAAAATATTAAGAGTTTAAACGGACAAGGTCGTAGTTGGTAGATTTTGAATCGTGTGGCAAGAGATCAATATAGTGATTTAGAAGAGCGAAAAAGGCACAAACCTCTAAGCAAAGTAGGTGGATTGAGAAACGAGAAACGTTATTCAAATTTAATTTAACAAAGAGTCATAAAATTTGCATATTACTTAATTTTATTCCACTTTGAAAATGAATTGTTTGTTGATGTGGGGAAATTTGTAAAATTTCGAAGCCACTATCTTCCTACCACAACCGAGTTTGGTATTTTTTTGGCAGAATCTTAGCCACAAGTGTTATGAAATTTAACTCTCCCTTTGGCACATGTTTCGACAACCTTTGATTTGTCATATGTGGTCTGGTCAGACCTTTATATATTTTCATACAATTGTATGAGAATATTGCGTTTTGGACATGGTTTTATATAACATGCAGATAATTTTTTTGGTAGTTTCGTTACCCCAATACCTTTTGCATATGTTCAATAACGTATTCAGATAAAAATAAGAAAAAAATGTCAAAAAGAAAACAGGTGAAATACAGGTGAAATATAGGTGAAATACAGGTGAAAACATTTATTGTCTCAGCTTTTTTCACGTTTTATTTTGAGGTATATTATTGTTTAGAAATGGATTATAATGATGAAATGTGAATGGTATTTGTCTTTTTGATTCATCAAATGCATTTGAAGCCAAGATAGTCTAATTTTGAGTATTGTTGGCATACAGCTTCCGAGCATCTTGCGCAGAAAAATCGAGTTTTACGACGAAGTTTTTCGCTTCCCTGTGAAAAAAGTATGCATCCTCTCTTTTTCCAATGTTTTGGGTCCACTTTGGGTTTCTAATACGTGTGCTGGAATCTAGAATGGAATAACAAAGCAAAATGAAACGAAATTGTAAAGCGGCGTCGAAAAGAAGATAAAGTTGAAATGGAAGTGAAATGAAAATGATATTGAATATTTACGTTTATTGGTTGACCAAAGAATGGTTCAAATGCGAAACGAGTAGCAAATATTGTTCATTCGATTTTAAATGTTCGGAATAACCAATGATTTAGCCAGTGTATTGAGAAAAATTCGTCTTGCATCAGATTTTTCAAGTCTATAGATTTTTTTGCAAATACAAAATGCAGCCAATGCCATCACATCCAACATATTGAAGAAAACAGACTAAGTGAAATGAGTGACAATTTGATCCATAGAATCTACGCCGGCTTTATTTGTATTGTAAAATGTAATTGGTTCTGGTTTGATTGCTTCACATTCGAGTAGTGAACGGTTGAAAGTAAATTTACGGCTTTGGCACGGAGCTGCAAATTGAAGCCATTTCATGGTAACTGAAATGAGACGAAAGACCAAGACGAGAATGATTCTGCAACAAATACAATACCAAGCGTAGTTAGTCGCTTGACACCATCTAATGCTGTGAAAAAATTATCGGCAATGGCTGTACGGCCGCTGCTAGTGTACCGTTTTGAAAGTTCCAGCAATACATTTTCACCTTGTTTGGTTTCGCGTTCTTCTCCAGTATCACGGTATGTATATAATTTTTCTTACAATGGATATTTGTTATCACGAATTGGCGCAGCTTTGTCGGATTTTTGACGAAATGCACGCGTAAGTCCATCATCAAAACGAATAAATCGCAGCAATGCAAGAAATCGGTCATGTGACATAGCTGCTCGGAATATGGACAAGCCATCAGTATGCCACAGAACTTCTGACTTTAGAATGTTGTTGTGTGATACACCAGCAGCCAAAAGTATACCAACAAATGCATCTAGTTCAGTGCTTGTAGCTCATTCCAAAGTCTTGGTTTTTGGTCTGGATTTTCCTCATTTCACTTTTAAATCGCATCTTTTGCATAACGATTCGTTTCGCTAATAATTATGAATGAAATATTTTGCGAAAAAAAATTCTTGAATACTTCAGTCGGAATCGAATTTTCTTCTTTGGGTTCAGCTCGGAAACGCAAAATATTGTGATGATACAATCGACCAGCAGCAGATGGTTTATTTTTACTCCGTCTTTTGCCGTCCTTACCATAGAAAAATGCATCAGTTGCAACAACTTTTTGATTTCCAACTTGCATTTCTCTTTCTTCTTCTATTTCTTCGTCACTTTCAATAATTTCATTTGGTTCGATTACCATATCCGTTTCAATGACAGCTGCACCATCGTCAGGCAAATAATCCATATCATTTTCGTCGTCGTCAACATTGAATGGATCTTCATTATCTATTTCACCAATTTCTTGTTCAGAATTACGTTGAATATCATTAGATAAAGCCTCTGTCAATCGTGCGTGAAAATCAGTATCCAAAGTTTGTCTACACAATCACGTATTATAAACAAATTCAACTTGTTCACACATTTTTATGATTTGAGAAAAAGACGACAAGAATATGGCACGTAAAATGTGTTTTATTAGCACTATAATCCTTCAACGTTTACTAACGAACTGGCGTGAACGAATAAATAGAAAAAGAACAAAGGAATACCATACGCAGGTAAATGAAGAGAAAACGACGCTATAACGAAATAAATACGAATACAAAAATAAAAGCGCTGCACAATGATGTTGTGGCGGTAACACTCTGCTACACATTGTCGCCGGCCACCAGTCGCTGATAGTAGCGTCTAGAACTTGTGCGAACGTGGCATATCTTCCGCCGCGATAGCCATGCACGTAACCCAATACGCATGGCTATCGTTATCGCGGGAACGATATGCTGCTTCATCCAGACGTGAGCGCACATGTGCATGATAAGCAGAATTGCAGCCAACGTAGCATATCTTCCGCTGCGATAGCCGTGCACGTAACCCAATACGCATGGCTATCGTAATCGCGGGAACGATATGCTGCTCGAGACCGGGTACTCAGGCGCTGCATCAGCACTTTGGAAGTGCGGATAAAGGACTGGTACCTTGTGCCCAACGGACACAGTCACTTTCGGACTCTCGTCCTAACGACATCGCCGCCCGCGGAAATCGTTATTCAGATATTTTTGTTATATGTAAATTTTTATTAATAAATTTAAAATAATTACCAAATCGCGTTTAGAACCTTAGAGGCCCATAATGTGAGTATACACATGTTTGTACATAAATGTACATGAATACATGTGTGCTAGTGAATACTTACGCTAATATATAAACACAATGCTAAGATAGAATAAATGGCAGTTTGAATGGAATATCACCAAGCGAATTAGTCAACGAATGTGCAAATGCATCATATTCCATATATTCGCATATAAAATATGTAGGGGCCTGGCTGGGCCACATGTGCCAAACCGAAGTATATTCGAATGGATATCCTTATAATTATTCTTGTATGAAAAATCACATAAGGAAAATATTATTGAACTTAAATATGGAATATAACTCATTTATTTCAAAAATGGGATTTATTGTTACCACCACCAACCAAGCACTTAATATCACAAATTGCGACAATTTTTCAATACTTTCACTTATATACTATGACGCCCATTGTTATCGCATTTTTTGGCTTATATCACTTTGAAATGGAGTGAGAATCCGCACAAAACAACTAAGTTTCGTTGAATACGCATTCTTTTCATCATTATGAATAGACTTATCATTGGCTTGCCGTTAGATGCCTTATCGCGTTTGACATGTTGCTTGCACTCGAGATTGAGACAGGCCTCGTATGTGTATTTAGTCAGATACCGCCGCTCCTGTCAATTTTTTACTCCAAGTAACAAAATAATATTTCGGAGCTCAGTGTACACAAAATATAAAATAATTTAATGGATGCAGGGTTAAGTCAGTCTTGTACCCAATCGCAAAATGTGGCCGTTTTGGATGCGAAAATCATTAAATTCGTTAAGTATGTTCTTAACAATTCTGTGACTAGAGTTCCCATCAAACGCACCGATATAACCACTGCATTGGATCTGAACCCGCGACATTTTGCTACTTATTTAAATAAGGCACAGCTCAAATTGGAAGATGTGTGAGTCTTACAAAACAAACTAACATATTACAAAATTTACGAAAACATTACAGGTTTATGGCTTTAAATTGGTACAAGTGCCACTAAAAACTCCCGCACAATATATTTGTATATCAACTGTTAAAGCTGTTGCAGCACTCGAGTACTCTGCCGTGCATCGGAAAAACATGTTGCTTATTTATCTTGTCGTGTCTTACATTTTTATGAGCTCAGGAAGCGTTTCTGAAGGTTAGTATTGAATCCTATTTTTGACGAAGAATAACCAAAAGTGAGAATTTTTGCTTGCACATTCAAGTTCTGGTTTGTTTCTCTACCCTGGTAAACTATTTTCGATCATTCGAAATATTTTGGTTCCTATTTGGGATGTGTTGTGCATCTTTATGAGCTTAACACCGGTTTTATTCGCTGTAAGGAATAGTCCTTTTAAATGATTGGGCGTGATTAATACAGCTTATAATTTTGAATAGTAAATTTCATGTCTTAAATGCCACTTGAGACATAATTTATTCAAATGCAAGTCTAAAAAAATTACATTCGTTTTTAAAGCGATGAGTTTTAAGTGCAATCTGAAGTGGATGTCTCCACATTGCCGTCATTCATTCATTTCATTAACACTTTATTAACTTCCCAGTGTACTGGAAGTTCTTGTTATCGCCCCGAAATTCAAATTGAAATTTTCAACATACCTACATTTTGAAGTTTTTAAAGTGTTTTGGGAAAGAAGTCTGCATGTTTGTGTGTGTGTGTTTGTACGCACGTTCGAGGGCACTTTCTGCGAACATAACTCATGTAATCGGGGTCGTATCGACTTCTCTCGATTTAAGGTAACTGGAACAATGAACTGATGCGAAGAGTTACATAATTATCTATAATACAAAACAAGTTACATCGAATTCACTAAGAATTTTTTTATTTATGTATTCTATTTTGTCTGCCACTGTATGTAGAAAAACTAAAACTGTCCAAAATATCATTCTCAAACAGTATGGCTAAAAATGCCGCATATTAAATATATATATATTTAAACAAATCATATACATAAATTATTGAAATGGCCTATTTTTTGGCTATATTTGCTTGCAGATTTTATAGCATTTAGTGTTTAAAAATAAATTGTGGCATACAAGCATGCAACTGCGTCTAAGGAAGGTCATGCTGTCGGTCCAATTTTGCATCATTTTCATCAGCATTGCATAGTCGTCATTGGTTGCTAGTTTATCAGCATAGACAAGTGAATAAGTGCTTTGCCGTACCCCTATAAAAAGTAGTCCAAAAGAGTCAAATCACATGATCTGGTCGGGCAGTTCATAGGTCCATTTCTTGAAATGATTCGTTCCCCAAAATTTCGGCCCAACAAAGTAATGGTTTCACGCGCTGGGTGGCATGTCGCGCCGTCTTGTTGGAACTATTTGTCCCTCGGACGATTGGCATTGATGTAGGAAATCAAAAAAAAACACGAATAATTTTCGCTAACGATCGTCGTTAACGGTAACGCTGGTCCCGTCTTCAGATTTGAAAAAGAAAAGACCAATTATTTCGCCGGCATGCAAACCTTATCATACACTGACTTTTGGGTCAGCTGAAAAATAAGAAACGATATTTAGTTTATTCTATCTAAAATGATGAAACAATACAGTCTATGCGGCATCTATGGAAATTTCGGACGCAACCATCCAAAATGACTATCACGTTACAACATCTACTTCAGTCGTCGTAAAAATAAAAACTGCATTCCATAACCATAAATTCTCAATTTCGCCAACATTTTCGCTTGCGCCCTTTTGTCTTTGAAGCGTCGATATGAAAATATATAGTTACGCAAAAAAGGCTTTATCACTGACTCGATCCGACCTCCAACCCACCAGAAGCCTTACGTAATTAATGGATGCTCCCTAAGATGATACGATTGATATTAACTATTTCCACTAACTGCAATGAGTCCTTATCGTTATTATTATTTAAAGTACAGGTATCCCTCATTAACACGGTAGTTACGTTCTGTGAAAGTTTCGTATTACTGGAAATCGTGTTAATGGGGACACTTGACACATATAAAAGCCGGGGTACGTTACTTATCATCACAATAAAGGCATCATTTATAACATATACAGTACGTCCTCGATAAACGCAACCGATGAAAATTCGAGCAGTTGCGTTAAGGGGGGAAGTACCTTTAGCGGCCGAAAAAAAGGTCTTTTTTGCAACTGATTTGTGGGGAAATGAAGACAGTTCTTATTAAATCAGTATAATATTTATTTTAGGCGATGTTTGAGGTTGAAAAAAAAACATATTCTACAAAAGTGAAAGTTGAAAATTAACAAATTTTTCAAGGATCTTGAAAGCCATGTCGTCGCTGACGTCGTAAATTGCGTAAGCGATGCTGGCTGCAATTTTCATCTGAAATCAACAAACCAAACATTTTCTTACTTGAGAGGGTTTTTTTAGTAGATAGACTAAAATATTTGTGAAATTCGAAAATTAACCCTTCAAAACAGGCTCGAAAAAAACAAATTACAATTTTGACGAAAAATTTCGTTGTACTTCCAGTCCAAAATAGTCCCAAAATAATTTGGTTTTAGTTAGTTTTTAGTTTTCTTTAGTCTATATAGAACAGTTTTTTATGCTCTTTAAAATGAATGCTAGATGATGAAAATCGATTCACTAGTTTTTTTATTATCACTTACGCAATTTTAAAAAACATGGTTTCGAGAAAAGGCCGTTTAAAGTTTGTGGTCAAGAGGAAAAGAACTCGGCGCCAGGCACTTCCGGGATGCATATCTTCAACAATTTTGAGAATTAGCTTTTGAAACTTTGACATAATATTCTTAGGCGATATATCTATCGATTAAAACAATTTAAAAAAAATCGATTTTAAAAAGTGTCTAAAGGTACTTCCCCCCTTAATTGAGGTTGTTGCAATAACCGAGTCACAAAAAAGGTTTGCCTTGAATTAGAATTTAACGTGAAAAATATAGTATGAAAAATAAAATAATATTGTTTGTCTTTAAAAAAAAGTAATATCATTTCATCATCATCAATGGCGCACCAGCCCAAATCGAGCCTTGGCCTCCCGAAGACACTGCCTCCAACTGTCTCGGTCCAGCGACCGCGTCCTCCAATTAGCGAATCCCAGCAAGGATTCGCTGTCGTTGTCAACTGCATCCTCCCATCGTTTGCGTGGTTTTCCTGGTGGGCGGCTTCCTGTTGCTCGGCCTTTCATGGAGCGTTTGGGAATTCGCCCGTCATCCATACGCTCCACATGGCCAGCCCACTGAAGTCGTAGCAGTTTCGTCAGAATCGATACCGGTGGCTCGTCATAAAGAGCGTACAACTCATGGTTGTACCGGATTCGCCAGTCCGGTCCGTCCTTCACGGGCCCCAGAATACGTCTCAAAATGCGGCGTTCGAAGACGTCAATCCTTTTTTCTGAGGCTTGAGTCAAAGTCCATGTTTCACATCCGTAAATCAATACAGGACGGATGATCGTTTTATAGACGCGCAGCTTATTTTTTCGGTGCACTTTGTTACTTTTAATCACCGAGAGGACTGAAAAATATATTTTATTGGCTAGACCAATTCGCCGTTCAATTTCGTCCTTTTCATTCCCGTCTTTGGCGAGGTTGACACCAAGATAAATAAAAGATAAATCATTTAATTCACTTAAAAAAATATTTCAATATGTAATACAGTTAATACAGTTTTTGGTTAAATTGGTTTAAAAAATTGAAAAATGTTCGTCTGCTTTTTCTTGGAGGATACATTAATGTCAACGGCCAGCTCTGTTAGTTTTTGAAGAGTCAAGGTATCTTCTAGTGAAACCGAATTTTCTTCAGCCCATTGAAGACAAATGCTAAATGCTTGGATAGCATGTTCTGTTTTGATTTTTGGCCGAGGAGGACTTACACTTGCACCTGTGCTTTGTTCACTCTCGATTTCTTCGGCTTCTAGATTGTTGCAAACAGGCACCTGCTCGTTTTCGGCAATCCAATTGCTTAATTCCTCGGTGACAAAAGTTTCACTGGCAATAAAATCTTGAAGCAAATCATTAATGGATGTCATCATTTCGCGGTCACTAATCACCAGCGTGGGGCTAGCAACCCTGCCTGGCATTACCCAATTGCTACGAACCCTGAAACACGGCCTCGGATTGGATTGGATAAACGGCAACAACAACGGCAACGAAAAACGGACTACTCTATTGGATCTTGGAACGTTCGAACACTCAATACAACAGGATCACTGCGAGAACTTCTCAAGGAAGCCTCGACATACAATATTAACATCCTGGCGGTCCAAGAAACGAAATGGCTTGGCAATGAAATAAGTGACTTAAGATCGCATTCAATATTCACAAGCGGCAAACCAACCGGAAACAAGGAATTTGGAGTCGCCTTCGTTGTAGCATCTTCATTTAAACATCTCATAACTGACTTCAAACCGGTGAATGAACGATTATGTGCGATCCGTATGAAAATGAAGTTCTTTAATGTATGGCTAATCAACTGTCATGCTCCAACTGAAGAGAAAGAAGAAATCGTCAAAGACGAATTCTACAACATCCTAGAAAGGACATACGATTCACTACCCTCAAATGATATCAAAATCCTATTAGGGGACTTTAACGCTAAAGTTGGACGAGAAGAAACTCACAGAGGGACAACGGGAGGGCATAGTCTCCATGAAAGTACCAACAACAATGGTCAGCGACTAGTTGATTTTGCGACCAGCAAAAACATGGTGATAAGCTCTACCTACTTTCAACACCGCGACATCCACAAACAAACTTGGATGTCACCCGATGGACGAACCTTCAACCAGATCGATCACTTCGTCATCGAAAAAAGAGCTGCTACAAGTGTGCTTGACGTTAGATCATACCGTGGTGCTAACTGCGGCTCAGACCACTATCTCGTCAAGGCAAAATATCGCTGCCGCATAACAAGATGCACCACCAAGAAAAAGAGCAGGACTCCTAAGTTCAAGGTGGAGTGTCTGAAAAACGAAACAGTAGCAGCAAATTATCAAGAGAAACTGACGAATTACCTTGTCAATACACCGCCGGCAGGTACGGACACATCGCTTGAACAAATGTGGTCGCAGCTTAAAGAAGGCGTAACATCAATAGCGGAAGAAACCGTAGGAAGACAAACGACGTCGAAAAGAAACGATTGGTTCGACAAAGAATGTGAAGATGCTCTCAAAAGTAAAAAAGAAGCCTATTTACAATACATTGAAAGACCGACAAGAGCCAAGAAGCAAAAATATGACGAGCTAAGACGGTTAGCTAAAAAAATAGTCAGACGCAAGCGTAGAACATATAACAACCAGACTATCCAGAAGATCAATGACGATATGTGCAGAAACGACACACGGGACGCCTATGCAGCATTGAAGCGACTTAGACAAGGCTACAAGCCGCAATCAAGCCTATGTAGAGACAAGCAGGGAAATATTTTAAGCGACCCAGACGACATCAATCACAGGTGGACTGAATATTTTTCTGAGCTACTAAATCCACCATCAGTAACTACATCCCTGCCAATAACGATTCCTGAAGATGCTGACCTATGCAGTCCATCTTCGTCAATACCATCTATTGAAGAGGTGCAAGCAGCCATACAACAGCAAAAACCAAATAAAGCACCCGGAATCGACAATTTACCAGCAGATCTCCTTCAAAAAGGTGGACCAATACTAACGCACCGCCTCCACCAGATCATCTCCAAGGCATGGGTCGATGAAAAATTACCTGATGATTGGCGGACGGCCATCATATGTCCCATACATAAGAAAGGAGATAAGCTTAGATGTGACAACTACAGAGGCATTTCACTGCTGTGTACGTCCTACAAGATCCTGACCAAAATTATTAATAAAAGATTGACACAGTACACTTCCACAATAATTGGCGAATACCAAGGCGGTTTCAGATCCGGTATGTCGACGATAGATCAACTATTCTCAGTAAAACAGGTGCTGGAAAAGTGCTGGGAATACAATATTGACGTGCACCAGGTCTTCGTAGACTTCCAACAAGCATACGATAGTATAGATCGAAATATACTATATAAAATAATGCTTGATTTTGGGATACCTATCAAACTAATACGAATGACCAGACTAACGATGACCGACACACGATCTAAAGTCAGATGTCAAGGCGATCTGACTCAAAGCTTCGACACCAGCTCAGGTCTTAAACAGGGTGATGGCCTCGCCCCCATACTCTTCAATTTGGCCCTAGAGTATGTCATCAGGAAGATTAAAGTAGACAATGCGGGAACGCTACTCTTTAAGTCTACTCAAATAGTAGCGTACGCCGATGACATCAACATCATGGCCCGATCTCTATCTCGTGCCAAAGAAGCGTTTACTGAGCTGGAGTCAGCGGCTAGGCAAGTCGGCCTAAGGGTCAATGTGAACAAGACCAAATATATGACCCAGTCAAGGAAAAAGACGCCAAATAGACAAAACATGACGATAACTAACTACAGTGTGGAAAGCGTTAACTCTTTTATTTATCTTGGTGTCAACCTCGCCAAAGACGGGAATGAAAAGGACGAAATTGAACGGCGAATTGGTCTAGCCAATAAAATATATTTTTCAGTCCTCTCGGTGATTAAAAGTAACAAAGTGCACCGAAAAAATAAGCTGCGCGTCTATAAAACGATCATCCGTCCTGTATTGATTTACGGATGTGAAACATGGACTTTGACTCAAGCCTCAGAAAAAAGGATTGACGTCTTCGAACGCCGCATTTTGAGACGTATTCTGGGGCCCGTGAAGGACGGACCGGACTGGCGAATCCGGTACAACCATGAGTTGTACGCTCTTTATGACGAGCCACCGGTATCGATTCTGACGAAACTGCTACGACTTCAGTGGGCTGGCCATGTGGAGCGTATGGATGACGGGCGAATTCCCAAACGCTCCATGAAAGACCGAGCAACAGGAAGCCGCCCACCAGGAAAACCACGCAAACGATGGGAGGATGCAGTTGACAACGACAGCGAATCCTTGCTGGGATTCGCTAATTGGAGGACGCGGTCGCTGTACCGAGACAGTTGGAGGCAGTGTCTTCGGGAGGCCAAGGCTCGATTTGGGCTGGTGCGCCATTGATGATGATGATGATGATGAATGATTTTATCGCTAATAACTCTCAACGGCAACTCATCCCACTCACTATCAGGAGATATCAAAGGCTTCCAGCACTTTTGTATAGCCGAAGACTTAACCTTGTCCCATGCAGCAGCCAGGAGGCATATGGCATGCCTCAAATTAAAAGCCTTTATTTTACTCCCCAATTCTGAACTTCGGCTTCCGACTAAATGTGCCAAAAGTCCTTTTTTGTAGTACAGTTTTGTCAAGTTAATGACATTTTGGTCCATTGGTTGGAGAATAGCGGTGCAGTTTGCTGGTAAACACATGGTAACAATCTTTCCATCATCACTTATCATCTCCCCGTCTTTTGGATGACACGTCGCGTTGTCCAATAGCAGTAGACCCTTTTTTGGCAAATTTTTTGATTCCAGAAACTGTCTTACTTAAACCAAGGAAAAAATATGAAAACAATTTTAAAATTCGACGAAATCAATTCGAAAATAATTTTACCTCTGGCACGAAAGTTGAATGAAACCAATCTTTAAAAAAATCGTGTGTCATCCACGCATTTTTATTGGCCTTGTAAACGACGGGCTTATTTTCAAAATGCTTAAATGCTCTAGGATTTACAGCTTTTCGTATAACGAACAATTTGACTTTGTGCGTACCAGACGCATTAGTGCAAGCAAGAAAAGTGATTCTCTCCTTGCTTACTTTCCTACCAGGAGCAGTAGCTTCTTTAGAACCCACTACGTTCTGTTTGGCAAAAGCTTAAAAAATAGGCCAGACTCGTCCGCATTGTAAATTTGATCTGGTAACAAGTCAAGCTCTTTAATTTTCGAATTTAATCAAAAATGGTTCCACCAGTTTTGGCTTATTTCACAGCTTTTCTCCGCAAATTTTAAGCATTCGGATTCCATTCCGTTTTTTGAAATTTGAAAACCAGCCATTGCTGGCATTAAAAGCTCCTGGTTTTTCTTTAATTTTTTTGTGAAGCATGCATGCTTTTGACTTAAGGATTTGTGCGGAAATGGGTACGTTTTGCCTGCGTTGCCTCTGGAACCAATTGTACAAGGCTTCTTCCATCCTTGGATACTCGCAAGTTTTTAAAGTTACGCGCTTTCCCGGTCCAGACTCAGAATTTAATACGAATTTGTTAAGCAAATGTGTTCTCTTTTTTACCCTGCTAATGCTTGACTTGTTGCACTTGTATGTTTCACAAAGCGATTTTACTGATGCACCGTCACTCAATTTGGTTAAAATCTCAGCCTTCTGTTTTATAGACAGTTTGGGAACTTTTTTCACGATACCATGCTTTCTAAATTAAAACAAAGCAATTACCGACCGATTAAACAGCAATTCATAGAGGAAAAAGAAGAGTGTAATGTAGTCACACAATTTCATTTTGCACACATGCTAAAATTCGGGTTAGGTGCAAAAGCGTGCGTAAAACACACGCATACCCTTTCATCTAATTTTAATGCTCACCTTTGTTTTGTTTTTGATTTTGACAACATTATTCACGGACACGGTTTTGGAAGAAATACGAAATATTTTCCTCTTCTTTTCTTCTTATTCCTTTATGACGCAAACACAATGCACCTACGATGTATGAGTGTTAAAAATTCTGAGAAAAATAGCTATAAAACAACTGCCCAGTTACAGTAAAACCGAACAAAAAAAAAAACCAGATAAGAGCATGGGATGGAAAGTTGCGTTTATTGAGTTACATTTTTTTGAAAAGTTGCAATTACTGAGTCACCAATGGCATAAATTTGGGTGTTGCTTTTACCGAGGGTGTACTGTATATATAACATATATAAAAATTTAATTTCACTCATAAAATAACACTTATTTGTGTGACAGAAAACATAATTAAAATCAAATCTTAAAATATGTACTCAATAATATCGGAAATAAATTAATAGCTACTTTTCAGAATTCTTTTCGATTATTCTGTCAGATAAATCCTGTAATAGAAGCTTTTTTCTTTGAAGCTGGCTGTTCGTCATTTTTTTCTCAATAGTAGACGATGAAACTGATAATTGGTCCACCACTGCAAAGTTCGTGATTAATGACTGCTTTCTTTGATTTGATAATTCCTTATGAAGTTCGCTGTAGGATACCAAAGAATTTTGCAAATCACCCCGAATCCTTTGACGTCGTTTATTACATGGGTCATGTTTATCGAAAAATTCTCTTAATTTATCCGCTAGGTCAAATTTTTCCCTCAAAGTACTTAGCGTCATAAGAGGCATGACTGTGGAATCACTTTCCGAAGTTTCTGAGGTGACAATAACGTAGTCAAGAGCAGTTACTAATTCTGCTTCGATCCTTTGTAACTTTAAATTCTGGTGCCGTTTTCTCATTCTTGGATATAAATGTACGATGGGGCACTTTTTCCAATACAATCCAATTTCGTCAGCATTGAAAATTTGGTCTGAGGTGTAACCGTTCTCGTTGTTGATTTGGTTTAGTTCATCTGGATATTGCTTAGCCTTTTCTGTATCACCCGATGCACTTCCACCCTGAATCTCGTCATTGTGTTACGAGTTTCGTGTTTTAAAACGCTCGAACCATCCTTTACTCGCCACAAATGGGAGGATCATTTGACTGGAAGTCGGAGGAGTTTTTTCCTTTAGTTGCTCAAAAATTTGTACGGATTTTTTCATGATAATGTTGGTATCTATTGGTATCCGTTTCTGAGAATTGTCTTCAATCCAAATCATTAATAACTTTTCCATGGATTCCATTAAAACATGACGAGCATTAGAAGTCTTAGTCGAACTATAAGAAGACCTAGCAGAAACAGATGCTCTTATACTGCTTTCATTTTTCCTTTGTCCTAATTGTGGCTTCGTTTAATCCAAAAATCTTGGCTACTGAAGATGAACTTTTACCACTCGCAAGACTGTCCAAGATTTTTATTTTCTGCAAAAGCGAAATGGTCTTTCTTTTCCTAACATTTTTCGACATGTAGTATGTACGTAATTTCTAAATTGAAAAAAGAATCATGCGTTACAATACAAATTGATTTGACATGAAAAATATCATTCACACTTTTTCAATGCGGCTCGGCCAGAGTAAAAAACTTTTATCATTACACTTTTCCGGTAAGACATTTGTCATTCAAATTAAATTTAATAATGGGTCAAATGGCAACTACTCGTTACAGAGAATTCACTATTGATTCGGAGTTTAAAAATTAGTGGGTAACATTTGCGGCCTAACTCCTTGTTTAGACTTCTGTAGCAACAAAACTAATCTGCTTCGATCATCTTTGGTGATCCAGAAAGCAGCAAACATCCTTTATCTTCTACCTCCATATCCATGCGCATTTCACACATTAGCATTTCTCTGAAATAAACGCATGCAATCGGAGGTTAGTATCACAGTTTCCTACTGTAATTGGTATTTCCACTCATCTCTTTTTTTGTTAACACTAGTGTCCGACCGAAGTCCAATTTTTGGCCGAAGCCGATTATCCGGCGCTTGTCACAATCTTCGGCCGAAGCCGATGCCGAATGTTCAATCATACTTACAAATCTTAAAATTCTAACTAAAAAACATTCAAAGCAGTAAAGTACTATTATTTTGTTTCAAGCTTTTTAGTATTGACAAAAATTTAAACACACTTATAAATAAATTGTACCTTATAAATATATCGTACCTTACCAAAAATAATAAACATAGCTTAATTCAGAGCTACTCCTTTGATCAATCAAATATATTTTTTCTTACTTCACCACCTTATCGACACTGCCATCTTGGTTTATCATAAATTTATAGTGCTTAATATTGAAAGTTGAAAATTGAACAGGAGAATATAATTAGGAATATACTTTTCCAAATTACCTTCCATATAAGTCCATTAACCACTTTTATTTTAAATCAATTTTTCAAATGGATGTTTTTGTCCCAAGCTCAAGTCCCTTCAAATAATAAGTAGTGGACATATTCTACTATTTATTAATGTCACTATCACTACTTTAAGCCTTCACAAAAAGTATGACTCTCAAAAAATAAAATGGCATTCCAAATACGCTGCTCTTCCTCTACATTTTCATAATCGTAGATTCAATAGCTATTTAACTATTTTACTGGAGCTCTCACAGTAATTGTAATTTTCTCGAAATATATACTTACGTTTGATTGTAACACTAAAAATCTACAGATTTGAACCTCCGAGTCTTTTTGCCTGCTAGTGTGCTTTTTGGTTAGCACCTTACTAACACTATGCTTGCACATTGATGGAGGTTCATTTACTTCCAGATTACAGGCTGGTTCCATAATTTAATGAAGTGGGAAAGTGTGGTTTCGGCGTGACGGATGGCATCCTCTTCAGGTCACGCCGAAACCACACTTTCCCACTTCACTAAAAATCTATTTTCCACTTTTTTACAAAAAACCCAATAACGTGCGTACTCTAATCAAACTTCTTGAGAATGTGTCGCTCACCGCTGTTTTCCAAAGAATTCAAGACCACTTCTCGTGCCCTGCGCTGCATTCATTCGCAGCTTGTTTTAGATTGCTGGATACAAAGCTTCGGCTTCGGTCACACCTTCGGCTAGTTTACGCCGAAGCAGAATGTGTGGCCGAAGGTGCTGTTGGCCGAAGGTGGCCGAAACCGAAGCTTCGGTCGGACACTAGTTAGCACAGATGGTCACCACTCATTTAAATTGTCTTTTTATTGCAGTTTACTATGACGATATCCATACAAGAAGAAACCCTTTTCTTTCTTCCTATAAATGGAAATTATCTTACCAACAAGCATGATTTTCGCTTGGTTTGTGGTAATATTAATTAATATGTATTACATCGATAATTATGTACATACATATTTAAATTTTTATGCCGTGTTATAGTGAATCTAGTCGTGTTAATGGAGGGTATGGGCACAAGTTTGATTCGTGTTAAAACGAAACCGTGTTGATAGAATGCCGTGTTAATTGATTTTTAGTATTTATGTAATTAGTGGGATGTTGACCATATAAACCTCAAGGATCGCACCCCGCGGCTTGTTTTTGTTTGCTTTTAGAATATGAGCGTTTTCACTTTATTTTAAAGGCCGTTTCCAAAAAAATCAAAAAACAATTTAATCGCTTCGAATTCAACACACTGCTCCTGGCGCATCGATAGGTTGAATGAAAATGGCACCAAAAACTGAAAGTGCCTCATTGTTTGTACTTTTATTCTGATGAAAAATCAGTTTGAATTGAAATCCTAGCTGCTCCTTTTTTCAAAATATCCATATTTTTGTATTTTCTAGCGTTTAAAACTGAAGTTTGTATTTGGTAACTCTGTTGAAAGGTATTATACAAATGATTTCACACACACCCTCACACACACACACCCTCTCTCACACACATCCTCTCTCACGCACACAAAAATATCAAGATATTATTTTCACACCATCTAATGCGATAAATATCACGGCGCGCTTTTTTAAAAGTGGTTACCTAATTTTTGAAATATGTAGGAATTTCTAGACTCAATTTTCTTTTCCTCACCCTCACATTTATAAAGATGCGTAGTTCGTTTGGTACCATACCATACCATTACTTTCATCGATTTTATTCTTAAAATTACGTTTATTTCCTCGACCCTTATTTATTTTTAGGTGTGATTCCTTCCGAGCAATTAAGGGGGTATTATCATGTGAACGCATAAATTTTACCTCTTTTTAGGGAATTTTTTTATAAGACAATAAAATTCAATCATTTTAATTTTTTATATGTTTTCATTTGTATCTTAAACTGTATAAAAAATTGTTTTTCTTCTTATTTTACATTTTTTATATTTTTTAAAATTAAATTAGACACCAAAAAAAGAAAGCAGTTCACTTGTCATGGTAATAGCGGCTGTTCATGTTGTCTGAAATGAAAAAAATAGAATGGATTATTGTTCAGTACGTCTTTTGCTATCGTCCCTACCAAAATTAATCAATTTCATTAAAAAAAAGATGAAAAATGGCGGACTGTAGAAAAAAGTTACAAAAATCTTGTTTTTATTGTAAAAATCGTTAAAAAAAAATATGAAAATATTTTCGAAAATGAGCAATTTTGGTACGGACGATAACTATTAATGAATAGATGAACATATATAAATTTCAAAGCAATCGGTTGAACAGTTTTTGTTGTAGGACCATGACCGTTTTAGAAAATTAAGTTTCGAGAAAAATGCGTTAAAAGTTTCAAGAGCAGAATTTTCATAGAAAATTTATACTTACACTAATCTGCTATGCCTGGACCATACAATAACCCTTCGGTGGCCTCATATGCATCATTTTCTGCCAGTTTTTGTGACCTGAGGGAAGCCCTTGCCTTTTGGTTGCCTCGGACGTGGATCGCTCTGCACGGATTATTCGTCGTTCATCGTACTCCACAGCATACGAGTAGGCGTTTCGGACAATTTGCGTACCAAAAATCTCCATTATTTTAAGAATGGGTGAAAATCCTTCATTAAATATACACGCAGTTATCCACGACTCATTTTCCAGCGTCTTTTTTCCATTAAAATGATGCTTGGGAACCTAGTTCCAGATGCAACTATTAAACGACTCGTTGTTGTTCTGAGTGTTTTTTCCCAAGCACCTTTGCATCAGATCGTCAGATGATAATTCTTCATAAATTGGCTTCAAAAAAATTGCCGTTTCTTCTTCTTTCAAATGCTGGAGGATGTGTGTAGTTTTCATCTGTATATTCTCTGCCACTGATGTGCTCGCCAACTCGGTATCGGTTTCAGCAGTATACTGATTCCCTCGAAACCTCCTTTTTCTTTCTTTTTGCGCTGGATATCTTGTGGAGCTTCTCGAGCCTTTTCGATCCATTTTTATTTTTTCCACATATACACAGGTAGGTAATATACTAAAGTTGATCGTCAGAAACTCCGTACGCAGGTATAAATGACCCGTGAAAACAATAGAAATGTAGTAGCTGCAGACATGCCGCGAGAAATTGCTTACGGCGCGTCGGCGACTATGAGTTGTAACTTATTTAATACTAGGAATTTCGGTCTGAATTTTTCACAGCATATTTTCGATAGGTCGAAATATGAAAAAAAATCGATTTTTCGAAGTGGTCACATGAGAATACCCCCTTAAAAACACAGAACAATTACAAATCATTGTTCTAGTTTCTGTGTCTAAATTAAGATCTTGGTAGTTGGCCATAACTGGAAGTGGTCATTTTTTATATTATTTGCATGTTCACTAATAGTATGTCTGCATGAAGTACAAATACTCAAGGGAAATTTTGCATTTGATAAATTAAACTCTTTATTGACATGCTTTTTGATCAAGGAATTAAGTCTCTGAAAACTTGGAACGTAGATTTTTACCAAAAGCAATTTTTTCACCACAAGGTGCACATATTTTTACTCGATTATCTTCTTGTGTGCATTTACGATCAATGTGTTGATTAATATATTTACCATGTTTAGTCTCGCCCATTTTTCAATTTATATTTTAACTATCAATACTGTTACTGAGTATAATAAAGTCAAAGCATCAATCGTCCAAGAAAGTACACAGTTTTCAAAAAGAAATCTGAAGAATAAAAAGACCAAGCGTCACTTGTTCGCCGTGATATTTATCTTGTTAGATGATGTGGAAATAATATCTTGATATTCGTGGGGGTGGGGGAGTCTCAACCCATGTGTTTAATACCTTTCAACAGAGTTACCAAATACAAACTTCAGTTTTAAACGCTAGAAAATACAAAAATATGATTAAGTTTATCATGGGTTAGAACCTGTTACGCGCACTTTTACCCCCGAAGCCTCTAATGGCTGCGGGGTGGACGATTGTGCCCGGCGCTTGCCCGCGAAGAGGGGCGGGGTATTTTTTGATAATTTTTGGGCGCCACCCAGTCGTGCGCCGACAATCGTCCAGCGACCTAAACCCTGACTGGGATTTGGTTTGGGTCGCGACACTGAAATCTGAACTCGAACCCGAAACCAATCAAAACCGTGATGAAAACTTGGCCCGCGCGAGGCCAACACAAAACCACAAGCCTGAAGGGAAACGGAAGAAAAATACCCAAAGTTTGCTCAGGCACACAAAGGAAACTCGCTCCACTTAGGCTTCACACTCTTCTATATTCTATTAAATCACACACGGACAACTTAAAGATAAGCTTAAACTACTTACTATTTACTTTTTTTCAATTCTCCTCCTCGATCCAAATGAGTCAACCCGAATTTCGCCTTCGACGTCGCCTCCTGCTCTTTGGGAACCGTAGCCTGCTTTTTCGTGTCCGTCTCCAATTCTGCTTTTCGTATCCTCCTCGTTCCGTGCGTAGTCCAATTCTCTCCTGATTTTCTTTGTTCCCAGCTCTATATATTGGTTCGGTCTAACGGATCAGCTGGTTTGCGGAACAATTCCAATCCCAATTCTGGTTTTAGAACCACTGGTGTTGGACTCACTGGATTTGGTCGAATCAGCTGTCTGCGCACGGCCATCTTGGCTTTTTCGCCACCAATGATGTCACTACGACATTTCCCAGTGACAGCTCGCGTATGTTGTTATTGTTTACATTGGTTCTGTCGCGAGTGTTTGTGTCCCCAGGCGCTGTTGCTTTGGCCGTTCCGCGCGAAATAAGGGCCTGAGCAGGGAGTCTTGCCGCAGATGGGTCCTGGCGCCCTTGAGCCGATATCTGTGATGAACCTTGCCGAATAAAAGCAGTGATTAAACGTATCAGAGGAGTAACATTTCCAGGTCGATCCCAAAGTGCAGGTGCTAACAAGCATGGGAATAAGTTCCAATATGGTTCGGGAATGGCAGTGGTACCCTCGCGGATCTCCAACAGCAACGATAGCATTCCCGTTCGCTGTGTCTACAGCTGCTGCTGGACTGTCGGTAAGAATTTTGTATTTAGTATTTGAGCCTATGCTCGGGATGTGTTTTAGTCGTGTGTTGCTGTTGTGGTGATAGTTGCGATTCGCGGACGCTCGGACTTCTTGCGATGCTTGACGTCAATGATTTCCTCAGGGATGGCTCGGTGATGTTCTCCTTAACCTAGTGACCATTTATCTTTTACTTACCACTATTGTACTAATTCTTATTCTCTACTTAATTCGACCATTCTTGCATTCGATGATGAGTTTATATAATCCAATTCTTAAATTAAAATTTCTATTCACTTCAATTTCTTAAACTACTCTACGAGCCTCAGTGGAGTGGTGTTTGCGCTATTTACGTTTGGCGGGTGGCTTGGGTTAGACCTGCAGGCTCTTTGACCTGATTGGCTTTTGACTTTAGTCAAAGTCAATCGGGACTATTTTTTTTTTAAATATATAAACTATTCGGTCGCAGCGAAATGCGACCGTAACAAACCTGATTTAGTCGACAACTTTCGTCTCCTAGTGCGCTTTTGGTTAACGACTTGCTAACGCTATTGGCCAAAAGCCTGGAAACAAGAACCTGAAAAGGATGCCATCCGTCACGCTGAAACCACACTTCCCCACAAAAATATGCATATTTTGAAAAAAGGAGCAGCTAGGATTTCAATTCAAACTGATTTTTCATCAGAATAAAAGTACAAACATTGAGGCACTTTTAGTTTTTGGTGCCATTTTCATGCAACCTATAGATGATTCAAGAGCAGTGTGCATCGATATAATTTAATAGTACGTATAACTTATTTCGAAAGTAATTATTTCATAGATATATATTTGTCCATACAAGAAAGTCTGAAATCGTTGACTATTCGTTTTGTTCTTAGACATTCCGCAGCTGCTCCTCTTATATTATGCAGACAGAAAATGTTTTTCATTGGTATTTTTTTATAATATTCTGTCAAGTTAAGTAGTGAATACGCATAATTTCTAGCCTGTTCCTGAAATATATTTTTAAATGAAAACGCCTTTAAATTTGATGCGAATATTGCGTGACATTCTGAAGCTATGAGTAACTCCAAAATGGTCCATTTTGAAATAAACTAATACTCGAAAACTATTGGACAACAGCGGGGGTATTTCATTTACAGCAATGGTGTCATGATATGATTATCGTTATTTTGCCCTTTATCATTGCAAGCGTCAAGAGCGATGATATTCGATTCACCGATATTTCTAAATTAGTCAGTGAAAACAGAGAAGACAGAGAGTATAATCACAATGTCAAATCTTTTGCTAAATTTTTCTTATCGTAAAAGTTAGACAAAACATATGCCATGTTTAGTGGATAGAAAATTGACTTTTGCACACAATTTTTACTGGACTAACAATTTCAAAGTTCCAGTTAAATAATTGGGTTCAAGTTCATTTCAAAATGGCAACCAAAAGGAAAGGAGGGTTGTTAGATTTGAATGAAACTCACTTTTAAAGTTCATACTGAGCACAAAAATTAGGCTTTGTTTCCTAAAATTCACTGTGAAACTACTATTTCCCGGAATGCGATCGTTCAATTTCTTTGCATACAAGACAACACCTAGTGCGTTTCAGTTCAATAATTTTTTTAAATTCACTTGGTGTTCGCACATAATTCATCTCAATGCAACTGTCTGCAGTATGACTTCTTTTATTTCATATTAAGCTTTGTTGAAACCAGCGGGAAGCTTATCTAAGGACCTGATTTATTTATTGCAGTTCATACTGCCGTCACCTTTGCAATAAAAAAAGGCAATAGCTTTGATGTTAGTCAAAGATAATAAACATTTAGGTATTTAGAAAATTTACCGCAACTATCAGCAAATTTTTGAGCTATGCATGCCTCGTACACCTTTTAAGATTTATTCCAACACACGATTGCAACCAGAACCTGCAAATTAGTCGCTCATAAACATATGTTGGTAATTCAATATTGTAAACAAATGCAAAGATGTAATATTGCCGCTTTAACGGAGAGCTTGTTGCCTGTTTCGATATAGTTTCGTCTTTTGATTTGATATGAAACAATTTTTCTCTTCTATCTTCGCTCACATTTTAAATAACTGAAATGTTTATGAATGATATTTACAGAAGCTTTGCGGCAATATTTAAAAAAGCTAGATATTGTGTGGGATGAGCCACATGAATATTTTGGCAACGTTAAAAAATTGTTAACTGAAACATACGTAAAACAACAATATTTGCAAAGAGAAAAACATGCAATTGAAGGAATGCACGAAGAAGAGTAAGCTTGGATTATAATAAATAACTGTAAGTTAATGGAATTTGATTCATTTCAGAACATTTTATTCATGGGGATTTCGGAGTACACTAGAATTTCCAAAAGAGAAAGTGCTAAACCTTGTAGCAGAGGTAAAAGCAATTTATCAATTTATTGAATTCAGCATAAAACTTTTCTTTAGATACTCGGTCGTCCGACGATGTGTTTCCCTCAACAACATCAAGAAGTTTATGGTGAACCATCTGCGCGAATGGAAGTCGAACCAGATGACTTGTGATGCTTAGAAAAACAAAAACAGAGATTTAGAAAATGAAATTTAAGAATATTTATAGATAAATTTGCTTAAGTTAAATGGAAGTAACCTTAAACAACATTTTAAACTTCAAATGCCAAATTGCGTTAAGTTATAATAAAAACAATAATTCTCAAAGTCCCGTGTTTGAAATAGAGAAAAATGTAGTAATTTTTTACTTTTCACGTAGACGATCCGAGAAATATTAACCAGGCACATAAAGATACATAGGAAAAAACATCGGGAACTGTTAAATGGTTAGTGCTTTTAAAAAGGTCAGTAATAAATATATAAAACGTGGTTTCCCATAGCAAGCCTTGAACAAGTGACTGCAAAAGAATAGTGATTAATTCAATTAAAAGTATGGTACGTCTGATCTAGTTCATTATGTCAAATATGTTGCTTTCATACTGTATTCCAAACTCGCTTGGTAAAAGATGGGGGTTGGCCTCCAAACCAGAATCACCTAAAAGCATGATCTTTCAACGAATATATTTGGATTTTTAGTTAAATCCTTACTGACCGGAAACAATTTAAACGAACAGTTTTTGCATTTTAATATTTTGTTTTTATATCGAATGTATTTCGAGTCTATCATTGAATTCTCATCTTCAGCAAGCGCTTGTTTCACACTGAAAATAATGAGATAAGTTACACTGAATGTCCGAATTGTTTCATTCTACGCATCTCCTTCGTGGTAACGATACATTGATAAATACTACTACCGGCAATTTACAGCTCATAATGATTTCCAAGGTCTAATGAAGTAGAAACTACATAATTAGGAGTTTAATGAAGTAAAAAAATTGCAGTCGCATGTTCCATCTATGGACAGAGCGAAAGTGAAATTTGATCTGTCAATTCAACATTCAGCAGCATACTTTGAACAATTTTACAGTAATTACTAGATCAGTGCTTTTAACAGACTTTGTAAATTTGTGCCCGGGGCAATCTGCACCTGATTTTAATCTTTTAAAAGTTTTAATGACAGTTCAATTGTTAGTCAAAAGGAGCTACGCGTAGTTTGTCAGTATCTCATTAAATCATAGCTCATAATGAGCTCTAGTATTATTAGTAGTATAAAAGAAGTCATGAGCAGATCGAGTGACTCCTGATGTTGACATAGGCTTGGAAAAGGTCTTTGTGTCAATATACACAGGAGCGATATAAGCTTGATCCCGCCAGGACACAGAAAGATCGTATGCAGAAAAACTGTCCAAAATTTATCAGAACGCTAGAGCAAAGGTCAAAATTTTTGAAAACAAAAGAATTCTTCACTCAAAACGGAGTCAGACCAGGATATAAAATTTCACCAAAGCTCTCCACTGCGACCCTAAAAAACGTCTCTCGAGAACTACACTGGGAGAATAAAGATCTAGAAATCGACGGCGAACATCTAAACCATTTGGAAGTCAAAGACGACATAGTCCTCATTGCTCAGAGCAACGCAAAACTACAAAACTTAGATCTAACCATGAATTTAGGAAAAACGAAGGATATATTCAAAGAGTTTATGAATGACCAAGACGGAATGTTAATAAGCGTTGGCAGACCAGGAATATTCGATGCATACGTAAACTGAAGTTAAATGCTGCACATGTCAGGATCACTACAATCTGAAAATAACAGACGAATGCAAGTGGCATGAAGTGCGTTCGGTAAAAACCATATCATCTTCAATTCTAGGATGAAACTTCATCTAAAAAAGAAAATGTTCGATCAGTAGATCATACCGGTCATGATATACGACTGCGATACATGGATAATATCGGGGAACACACGGAAATTTCTGGTTGACCAAAGAGCAGTGGAAATATGCATGTTGGGTATCACGAGCAACGTTTGCAGGAAACTGATTTGATTAAGAGAAAAGCAAGGTTACACAGAATCAAAAATTTGAAGCAGCGCTGTGCAGGACATCTAGCCAGAAGAACGGACAACTGATGGACAGTAAAAATTACACCCAAGAGGAAACAAGCGATCACGAATACGCCCAAATTTCCGCTGGAATAACATCAGAAAGATTGCTGGCACATTCTGGATACGGATAGCAAAAGAAAAACAGGAATGGAAAATATTGTGTCACGGTTCGACTCGCGGTACCACCACCTACTCGTCTTAGGAGCCACCACTTTGTAGGTTAGCTTATTTAAGCTTATAATTTGGTCAGGGGCTCGGCCTAACCGCCTTGTGTTATATACTCTGGCGGTTGGCGTCGAGCCAATAGGAAATAGCCGACGTAGTCAGCGCCGGGAGATACGCCTCAAACCACGCACCGCCCACGCAAGCTCCATTTTTAATCGAGACGAAAAGCTCGCGGGAGTTACATATCGTAATTCTCACGATTTACCGGGAACGGGTACAATTCCTGAGAAACCCAAACCACTGGCTTGGTAAGGTATAAGTTGCACAAAAACAACAAGTTCTCCCATTCTACGCTGCACCGACAGCATTTCATACATTTATTAAAAACATCAAGTTCTCACACTTTACGCTGCACCGACAGCATTTCCAATTTGTAAAAACGCTGACGCCAGAAAAACTCGAGAAAAATGGAATGTGCAGAAAACTGGCAGTCGGGAAGAGCTTAGAGTCGAGAACGGCGGTCAAACGTAAATCCGTGTTTAATGATTTAAAATAAAGAATTTTGCCAGGAAAATAAAAGGACTTATTTTTTTAACGATAGATATTTTGCCCGAGAGCAAAAATAACTAACTCGGGCGGTGTCACAATCAAGCACACGGACTCGTGGACCCTCGCCCGAGGCCAACGACCGTGAACAAAGAGTCCGGTTCGCCGTTGGTTGCGGGAACCGGCCAAGCGGTTTCGGGCGAGGGTATAAAATCGAAAAGCGTCTCTTCGGAAGCTCTCTGTCCACTGTTCGATTTCGTTGGCGAGACCCGCGCGGGAGACTGAAAGCAAATTAGACGGAGCGTTAAGAAGCCGTGACTGAAGAATTGCCGGGACAAGACAAATTGCGGTGAGCGCCTGCGGAAATTCGTGATAAGTTCGCGTAAGTGAAGTTCCGCGAATGCGTTTCCCCTGTCCTTCGAACGGTTAGTGTTCCGTAGGCAACCCCAAGAGTGGATTTGAAAACGCACGTGCAAGAGTGCGTTTAAAAGGCACCAGTGAAGCAGTAACTGAAGAATTGCCGGAAAAAGACAAATTGCGGTACGCGTCTACGGAAATTCTTGATAACTTCGCGTAAGTGATACCCCCCTACCTCTGTGCCAGTGCCACCGACAAGGCGAAGTCCCGCCAAAGCGTTTCCCCTATCTTTCGAAAGGTTAGAGCTCGGAGTGCATCCCGACGGGCTGAATTGAAAGCGCGCGTGCAAGAAGTGGGCCAAAGCGCAATAGTGCGATCGTTGCGACAGGACCAGTTGCGAGTCGTAGCCGCAAGCTCACGCCAGGAAGACGTAGACGAACCGTCGCCGTCAGCTCCAGATCGGGGAGTATCGAAACATCGCTGAGGAGTCCCGGCGCAGCGCAGGTTAGATTAGTTTGAGAAGTAGGTGTAGTTTAAGTAGTGTTAAGTTAAGTTGTAATCAGCGAGTAAGTGGTGGATAACATCTTAGATTGTTCTTGATTCATTGTCGAGTAACCATTCCGTGTCAATAAAAAGAGAAAGAGTATAGAAAAAGAAAAGTGTATTCATAATACGTTGTCTTTTTCTTTCTTTCTACTTCTCCTTCCTTGTGTCGGAAACGAATATTTCGGGAACCTTGGTGAGCTGGATTCTCGTCCGACGGCTCAAGAGGCCCATTGGGATGGACGAGTGGTGCCCACGAGGATGTCAAGGGAATTAATTGGGCGGTGAGATAATTCATACCCTTTAAATCTTCTAGAACTGATGGCATTAGGTCAATAATGCTCCAGAAGTCTCTCGTGCAAACTGCTCTCTGGCTGGAAAAAGTCTTTATCAGATGTTTCCAGCTTGGCTGCATCCCAAGAGCCTACAAAGAGTGTTTTTTTATTCCTAAAGCGGGGAACATAAACCACAGTTCAGTTCAGTTCAGGATTTCGGACCGATCAGTCTGGCATTCCTCCTTTTCAAGATACTAGCATAGCTAGTGGACACTTTCATATGGGGGAAATTGGGGACCAACTATTACGGTAACAGCACATCTATATGAGCAGGTCTGTAGAGACGCCATTGCATTTTTGGTCTCTACCACTGAAGGCATCCTACGCTATAGGGATGTGCATTAGACGTTTTCCTGCATATAAAAGGGGCGTTTAATAACGTCAAGCCGGAAGCCATTTATCGTGAGATTAGGGAGAGAGGTCTTGATATGAGCTTATGTACCTGGATTGACACACCACTTAAAACGAGAATATTAAGCTCGTCCATGGGTGACCTGACTATCAGGACGTACATGGAAAGGGGAACCCCTCAAGGGAGAATTCTTTCATCGCTACTATCGCTTGTGGCAATGGACAACCTTCTGTCGGCGCTGCAGGGAGACGATTTCGAGGTCGTCGCATACACGTGGTCATCATGGTGCCAGTTGCC
Organism: Oxycera nigricornis; assembly: GCA_963942545.1. NCBI lineage: Eukaryota > Metazoa > Arthropoda > Insecta > Diptera > Stratiomyidae > Oxycera > Oxycera nigricornis. The sequence goes on from OZ012662.1 coordinate 79,552,855, forward strand.
TTGAATATCATCAGTAGGTGGGCCAAGAACTGTGGCCTTGGTGTAAATTCCACTTGGAGCTTGTCCATTTTACAAGAAGGCGTAAGATCTCAAATTCATGGCTGCCCATACACAAAGGTGAAAGTTTCATGCTTTTATATCAAGTGAAATACTTAGGAATCGTAATGGATCATAAGCTCATTTGGAAATTGAATTTTGAGGAGAGGGTGACGAAAGCTACAGTGGAGTTCTTCACTTGCATGGCACTATTTGACACTAAATGGAGCCTTAGGCCACGAGTGATACACTGGATGTACACAGCTATAATCAGGCCTTGGTCATTGCTCAGCTGATTAGAATCCAACGTGTGGCGTGCTTGGGAATACTCTTACAGCTGCACTAGAAATTATCTTAAATTTATTGCCATTAGACCTACACTGCCAAGATGTGGCAGCCACTAGTGATGTCCATCTCAAGGGAGGGGGTTGCTGGAGGGAGGTTGCTGGAGGCAGGCGCTCCATCATAATGAGAAATCTCTTTAGGCCGTTTAAAAATGTCAACATTGACTATAGAGAATCAACTTTTGACTTTGGCATGAATTTCATAGCCGTTTTTCCTTAAGAGAAGAGTGAAAGTCAGTAGGCTAGTGGGCGGAGGAACTGTGTCAGTGTATACGGATGGCTCGAAAACGGAGGCAGATGCGGTTGCCGAAATATTTTCTTTATTTATGGACAAACAGGCCATAAGATTGCTGAAATCGGGCGTAGTGTCCTCCAAATTGGTGTAGACCTGTAGGTATGAACTGAGTAAGATTTCCCTGAAAAACAAAATAGCCCCATATTGGGTTCCTGGGCACAACGAGGTGCAAGTAAATGTAAAAGCGGATCAGCTTGCCAAGGAGGAATTCCGTTGCGTACAAACGCTCGAGACGGTGAGAAAGGGTGTCTCGATGCAGGTACTAAGGCAGGATATAAAGGCATCAGCCTACGGACTAGCATTAAGGCAATGGAGAAATTTGAGCACATGTGGCACTGTTAGGTTTATGTGGCCCAAATACGATTCGAAACGTATTCTTAATGTGTTAGCTTTAACGAGAAATCTGACTGACGGCTCATGTGGCTTTCGGTGAATACGCAAGGAGAATTTGGAACCCAGCTGTATAAGTATAAGCGCTTAGGGCCATTCTTTATCATGGAGCTAAATAAGTTAGGTACCATTATAAATGGCTCCTTGAGAAATCTGGAGTGTTCATTTTATAAATCAGAAGGCTGTCTATAGCGCACAATGGACCATAGACGGTCTAAGTGAACTGGAAGCCGTTTAGGCTTAGAACCCTTATAAGCTATATCCACACACACAGACACATATATATATGTGTGTGTAGGGCGTTTTTTAGAAGCACAACACTTTCCAAATAAATACAATAATTGCATCCCTCAAGGTGGTAGCGACAGTCCGGCGAAGTTACCTGGTGTTCGTATCAGAAAATTAAAGCCTGATCGATTCGTAGAAGAGTTCACATGGTATTTCTGAAGTTGTTCAAAAAGTAATCAAACCGTGTAGAACAGATTAACCAATGCCTATTTGTTACAATGCTGTTTAGAAGAATATACCCAGAATAAAATCAACAAAATAAACGCTGCCATGTGGTATATGGTTCCAAATGATTGTTATACTAGTGTATTACAAATGATGTAGTTATTAAAAATCACAATTGGTCCAAGCCCGCCGCGATTATCCAAAAACGTTTAATGCCCAGCAGGTATCTATAGTCAACATGAGACCCAAGCAAGATACTAAAGTGTCCGGGAAGTTAAGATCAGCTCACGGGGAGTCGGAAAGCATAGGTCAAAGAAAGACCTCATATACAGTATAGGAATCGCAGATTGAATCTAGTTTTTAAAATATATTCGGTCTAAGGATGCTAACGTGCTATTTTTTCTTTTGCGACTTTCTTGAAACTTCTTTTTCCAAACTGGTCGCGAAGATATCTTAAAATTGATTTGATGGCATTCATATAACATATTTCTTATATTATCTAAAACTCGTCATAGGATTTTGTTACGTACCATAAAGTAAATTCAAATATTTTCGCGCCTTTTCTGCCCGAAATAACTAAAGCTTATAACTATCTACCTGGTAATGACTATTTGACAGTGTAAAGCTCGCCAAGTTCCGACAAAGCTATTCAAACGCGTCATCTCGCTCCAACCCTCGGATCGTGCTCAAGCTTTCGCGAATATGAGGATCGATCACACCACGCTACGCGAAAAAGTAGCTTTTGGAATGTTGGAGATGCCGGAAATAGGGCGTGTGGGAGAGCTTGGAGGAGTCTGGCTAACGAGACGGACGTCTCGGAATTTTTGTACTTTAGGTAAAATTTATATTTGATACATAAATTTTAAAGGTGTGCACAAAGAATTTCGAAAGTCTATTTCGGCGGTATTTTGCGATTTGTTCCTGATCGAGGTGTCATTGTTGTTATTTCTAAACATGGTTGCTGCCGAAGCGAGCGAGTAAGTTACAGGACATGCTTTTCGTAATTTAGCGCAGAAGGAGATTCTGCTTAAAAGGATGGAAGAATCGGCTTGCCAGCTAGAAACAACGAAACTTAGCAATATCGGTTTTACAGTTGCATTCAAAGTTCGCGGAGATCTAATGGTGCTAGAAATTGAAGCATTTGGTCGTCCGCTTCCAGAAGGCCTATTTTAGTGAAGCTACGTGAAAACGAGTTCAAACGTGGGTGGAGAAGGCGAAGCAACGGTGTGCATATCTAAACCTTGTATAGGAGTGAAAAAAAAAACGAAAACATGAACAACGTAAAGTGTGGTTGGGAATTTATCATTTGTAACGTGATGATGATCACATAACTAGTATCGAATTTCTATGTCTAAAGTGTGGTTAGGAATTCTCTTTTGTAACGTGATTATAGCATAACTGGTATCGAATTTCCATGTATAATTTGTCAAGATTAATTAGAGAGAAAAAAAAAATGGAATAAAAATTAACCTATAAGTGCTGTGATTGTTTTCCTGACCATGGGTGGCGCGTGTTCGAACGTGGTTCTGGTGATTCCTTCTTCTTTTCGTCTAAAAACCCACGACTCGGTGAGCTAGTCGCGGAAAAAAATATAAAATCGGGACCGCCACTATGCGGTCGTCTTGGTAGCAGTCCCGGCGGCGCGTGTACTCACTAGGCATCCGGGGTCGAGGAGCGTCCAAAATGGTGGGGCACTCGATCTCGGATCCTCGGGTTTGCGCGCGAGTTACATCTGTAATCTCAAATATTACACCTGTAACCGATTCTGATATAACAACATCATTTATTCCTATCCCTAAACCACGTACATCTCAATTATCATCTCCTTCACAAAGAACATGAGTCATGTAATTATCTATGTTGATATGACTCACCGATATTCCAATTCCCTTTAATATAAACAATCAAATTCATTAAGCATAGTGATGACAGAATCGCTTGACTAATTGAATTCATTATATTTATTAATGATAGAAGAACTAATTGATTTCGCAAATCGAAGTACCTCAATCATATTATTATAAACAATGTCAAATGTGAATGAGCTGTGGACAATAAATTGACACAGACATGAATTCCCTTTTAATGTACGAAACTTATCCGCAGACTAATTGCGAATAAGATCGCTTCTGTATAAACAATAGCAAGCTATAAATAAGATATTGAATTGTAGTCCAAGTTCAGTTTAAGAGAATCCTAAGTTAAAATCAGTGGATCATACGGTTAAAGCAATAAAGAGTTTAAAGAAACAAAAACAAGTGTTTTATTAAAAGTTCCGAAGTGTTTTATTAAAAGTTCCGAGTTTGGGAACTCTAAATTAACATTTTATTTTTTCTAGAAAATAGAAAGGTAAAATAAAACTGGCGCAGTCGTCCGTCTTAAGAAGGGAAGAGCCTCTTAGACGCATCGAATCTAACAAAAAAGGTCTTAAATTGCCTAGGACAGAATTGTAAGAAAATTCGTCCTCCTACCAAAGATATTTTGAGTAGGTTAAAAACACAAGTGTTCTAATAAAAATAATTCACACGAAGAAAATTCGTCTGAATAATAAAAATTGGCTCTTGTCACAAAAAGTTTCTAGTAAATTGAAGGAAATTCAATCGAAAGTAAGAAACATTGACAAAAACCATAATAAAATACCAGCGAACAATTTAATATAAAAACAAATTAAACTCAAAAACACAAAATAAATAACAAGTGAAACAATGGCTGAACAAGAAGCTGAATTACCATTTAATTTGTCTTTTGACGATTTGTTAAAAGAAACAAGACGTCTACCTGCTTATACTGGCAACAACCGGGAATACTCATTGAACTCATGGTTGGACGAAACCAACACCATATTAAATCTTGCAGAACCAGGAAACCAACAAATTTATTTATTCCGGCTCATCCTCAACAAACTTCAAGGTGAAGCACGCAATACGGTTCAGAAGATACCGAACCCATCGTGGGACAGTGTAAAAAGTATCCTCATCTCAACATTTGGAATTACAGAATCATATAATAGTTTAGTGAATAAAATTCATAAGGTAAGTTATAGGTCTATTGATGACGCATTTAGCCATTTGAATAACCTTTTAAATAAAATTAACACCAAATACATTCAAGACCCTCAAAGAAATTCACACGCAGAATTTAATACCATTCGAAACGAAAATCTTGTTTTAAATAAATTCAAAGCTCTTTTACCACAATACATATCATACTTGATTGAAATAAAAAATTGCACTACTCTTAATCAAGCATACAATACTATCCGGGAAATCCAACAAAATTGTGAAAGTGCGAGTAATACAACACAAAACTTTGTACCTAATCGACCTCGTCAAGGTTATAGAAATAACAACCAACGTTTCAACAGAAATGCCCAAAATAGTCAACATTATAATCAATTTAACAACCGATATAACAATAATCAGTATAATAATGGTAACAATAATCAGTATAATAATCGTAACAATCAATATACGAACCAATATCCTAATAAATTTCGAAACAATTATAATGGAAATTATAATAATCAAGTTATGAATTCTCCTGAACCAATGAAAATTGATAATTCTGCTAGATATCGAACAAACCAAAGGCAAAATCAACGTCCTGAACCAATGGATGTAAATTTTATCAACCTTGCCTCGGAAGTTCATTACCCATAGTAAATCTTACTATCAATAACGAAGTTATACCTTCATTAATAGATACAGGTGCATCCACATCAGGAATTGACATCCAATGTTTAAAAAATAACGAAAGAATAAAATTAAACAATTTTATCCCTATTAACAGTTTTAATAGTACATTTCATGTCACTCATAAAATGAAATCTGACATGCCATTAGAATTCAAACTCCCCGAAACTCACAAAATAATTTGGAATTTAATGGACTTTTCCAACAAAAACTTTAAAGCAGTAATCGGGCAAAACCTTCTTTACGCTTTAAAAATTCAGTTAGATCTAGGTGAAAGAACATTACATGTTAATAACCAAACATTGAAATTTAATGATTCAATACCCAAAGAAATAAACTTTCAGAATGACCTGCAAAATAGTAACTCTCAAGATAAGTTATTTGAAGGTTTAAACCACGAAGAAAGTATCTCTCTACAGAGTATACTTAGAGATTATGGAAATCTGTTTTACAAGGAAGGAGAAAATCTTACCTGCACGACGCAAACCAAACATTCTATCATTACGAAAAGTAACAAACCCTTATACTCCAGAATATATCGCTTCCAACCAATACATGAAAAGGAAGTAGAAATCCAAATAAATGATATGCTGAAACAAGGCATCATCAAACCGTCTAATTCCCCATACAACGCACCAATTTGGGTCGTCCCCAAAAAACTGGACAACTCAAGTGTAAAGAAATGGCGAATCGTTATAGACTACCGCAAATTAAATGAAGAGACTGTTGACGATAAATTTCCCATACCGAATATCGAATCTATATTCGATAAACTGGGGAAAGCGCAATATTTCACTTCATTAGATTTAGCAAAAGGATTTCACCAAATAATGGTCGACGAAAACGATCAACACAAAACTGCTTTCAGCACTCCTCAAGGACATTACGAATTTATCCGTATGCCCTTCGGCCTCAAAAATTCCCCCGCTACATTTCAAAGAATGATTAACGAAGTACTTATGGACTTTATAAACAAAACTTGTGTAGTATACCTCGATGACATTTTAATATTTGCCACTTCTAAACAAGAAATGGAAGTAAATATTCGCAAAATATTTGCAACCCTTGAGAAACACAAACTTAAAATACAAATCGATAAATGCAAATTCTTTGCAAAAACAACCGATTATCTTGGTCATACACTCACTACAGAAGGAATTAAACCAAATTCAGAAAAAATTGTAGCAATTAAAACGTTGAAAATTCCAAAAACTGTAAAAGAAATAAAATCATTTCTGGGTATCACAGGTTATTATAGGAAATTTATCAATAATTACGCTAAAATAGCAACTCCTCTAACGGACGCTTTAAAAAAAGAAAAGAAAATCAATATTAATGATCGTCAGTATGTTTCCGCTTTTGAGAAATTAAAAGATCTTCTAACTAACTATCCAGTATTAAGGTACCCTGATTTCAAACAAAAATTTGTTCTAACCACCGACGCTTCAAATAAAGCCATTGGTGCCGTCCTATCACAAAACGGTCATCCCTTGTCCTTTGCAAGCAGAACCCTAAATGAACACGAAATAAACTATTCAACAATTGAAAAGGAGCTACTTTCCATCGTATGGGCAACACAATACTTTCGTCCTTATTTATACGGAATAAAATTTTCTATAAAAACAGACCACAGACCCCTTGTATGGCTTAGCAACCTTAAAGAACCTAATTCAAAACTTCAACGTTGGAAGATCAGACTCAACGAATACAATTTCGATATAGAATACGTCAAAGGAAAAGACAACAAAGTTGCAGATTTTCTTAGTCGAATCAATATTGATAAAGGTGAAATAAACGTCCTAACAAATAAGACTACAAATAATGAAATGCATGATGACACTAGCGAAAAGGCTCTGGAATTGAAGAACAGAACAATCATATACCAATAAAGGAAGGTATAGTTAATATATATAAAACTCAAATAATCATTTTAAATAAAAAACGAAAAGAAATGGAAACAATTAATAAAAATATGTAAAATTATTATCAAACAAGCTAGAATGTAAAAATAAAAATTGTATAATAAAATATAATAATGAAACTCAAATAACAGAAATTGAAAAAGGACTTATATTAGTTGCAAACATTCACGAGAAAATCAAACAAAATTGTGACGAAAAAACATACCAATTAAATGGAAACTATGTTATCAGATTTAGTAATTGTCAAATAGAAATAAATAAAAAATTGTTTAATAATGTAATAAATAAGTTTCAACAAATTCTAACACTAAATCCAATCAAAAACACAACGAATTTCATCCATGAAATAAACTTCGAAAATGTTCAACTAGAAAACTTAAACAATTTAAAGAAAATTGAAGAAATCAAATACCTAAACACAAAAAACAATATCACCTTTGGTTCCACCTTAGTAATAATATTTATAACCATTGGAATAATATATGTACTCTATTGTTATTGTAAAAATAAATCTTCAAAAATCAACATTAATGTTAACACCAATGATAAACAGAAGACCAAATTACCCATCATCAAAATTGTTGAGGACAACAATGATCAAAAGGAAGGAGAAGTTACATCTGTAATCTCAAATATTACACCTGTAACCGATTCTGATATAACAACATCATTTATTCCTATCCCTAAACCACGTACATCTCAATTATCATCTCCTTCACAAAGAACATGAGTCATGTAATTATCTATGTTGATATGACTCACCGATATTCCAATTCCCTTTAATATAAACAATCAAATTCATTAAGCATAGTGATGACAGAATCGCTTGACTAATTGAATTCATTATATTTATTAATGATAGAAGAACTAATTGATTTCGCAAATCGAAGTACCTCAATCATATTATTATAAACAATGTCAAATGTGAATGAGCTGTGGACAATAAATTGACACAGACATGAATTCCCTTTTAATGTACGAAACTTATCCGCAGACTAATTGCGAATAAGATCGCTTCTGTATAAACAATAGCAAGCTATAAATAAGATATTGAATTGTAGTCCAAGTTCAGTTTAAGAGAATCCTAAGTTAAAATCAGTGGATCATACGGTTAAAGCAATAAAGAGTTTAAAGAAACAAAAACAAGTGTTTTATTAAAAGTTCCGAAGTGTTTTATTAAAAGTTCCGAGTTTGGGAACTCTAAATTAACATTTTATTTTTTCTAGAAAATAGAAAGGTAAAATAAAACTCGCGTGGTCGGGATTGTGACAATTTTTTGATTGAACGCCGCGTTTATTTTTTATAAATTTTTAAAACTTCAAATTTTGCCAAAAAACTGGGTGCAGCATTTTTTTACTCAGAATAAATCCAGTTATTGATTGCTACCTGTCTACCACGACGTCTACGAGTCTGTAAAACCACCCTGAGAATGTTTAATTTAATCGGGAAACGCTATAATGTAATATAAGGCAAACTGAAAAAAAGCTGAGAAAACTTTCCGTCGAAAATGACATTCAAATAAACCTAAATCAAAAAAAATCGATGCGTAGAAGAGGACACGTAGTTATTAAGGCTAACGATACTAGGTATAGAATAAAAACCTTTTGCGTTAAGAGTACTGAAGCTTTTGCGAACCCAAAAGCTTGCTTTTATTTGTGCTGAAATTTTCGTTCGTTTTGAAAGTAAAAGCTATACATGCGGGCAAAGATGTTAAAAGTTGCAACTATGATGAATACTCAAGATGAGGAAATGAGAGATAAAGCTGAGCTAGCTGAAAATAAGAACATTCAGTGACAAATAAATTAGATACGCACAGGTTTTAGTTTTTAGCAAACTTAAGAATGGGCCATGCGCACACCTGAAAAACAAAATGCCAAAGCTCACTTTGTTTGAAAAAAGTACCCTATTTATAAATGTCCAAATAGCAGGTTTTTAACCCAGATTTTGACCACATTTGTTACATAGACATATTGACGCTCGATAGGCAAAAAAGCGTAAGCGATAATCTTCAAACTTTACGGAAGAGCGTTTTGGAGTTGTGAAATTTAATAAAGACCTACAAACAGTAACAGAATATGAATATCACTAAGGTACTAGTAACCGTTAAAAATGTCAAAATATCGATTTTTCAACTTCTTGCACCTTTAAAAATGACATCTTAAAATATTTTGCAAAAATTCGAACGCTAAAATAGTATAAAACGGTTTCAAGTGCGAGCGCATTTTTGACTTTTCGTAGCCGCCTCCCGCATGGCCTCGATTGTGTATCTAAAATATCGGTTTCTTCTATTTATTCACAATAGAACACGAAATCTTCGTCTTGTTACACATTTTAGTATTTCTTCTGATGTTTACAAGTATATTCGTGTGTCGTTGAAATGGGTTCTTATAGAAAAGGCACTAAAAAAACTAAGCCAAACTTTAAACGCGATTTTCTCGAAATGACGTTTTTTTAACTGGCCGCTAGTTAATCTCCGGACCTACTCAACCGGTTTTAATAAACGACTGAAAAAGGGTAAATTTTTCAAACTTTTTTCAAATCTCCGCAATTTATTTTTTAAAGAAATTTTTGAAAAACGGTGGTGAATTGTCACGAAAGAAACTTTAGTCTTTAAATCCTTTTTTAGTTTTCTGTTTCAGACTTGCAAATTTTGAGATTAACTGTCGGCCATGTGATGGAGTACTTTTCGAGATGTCAATTTTCGCGCCTTCTATAAAAGAGCTAAATAATTAGAATTTAAAAAAATATTTATATTGTTAAGAAAAGAAGTTGCTTGTTCATATTTAATGAAGGAGCTGAGAAAAAATGCACAAAAATTCGATTTTTGCCTTCTAATGTGTACTAGTACTTTAAGTAACAGAACTATAACATTCAATACTTCTTCAGTCTCGATTTCGTTAAAAGTCGCATAGGCTTTCTTACCCTTCAAGCGTCGATGTAATTTTGTATTCTTGGAATCATTGAAGCTCTTCACAAATACTGACTATGTTACGTAACAATTATTAACTTGTGTACCATTGTTTGACCTTTTAGATGTTTTCTAAATTTGTTACATCACCTTACATTCCATTGAAGGCTGCAACATGGTTAAAAACACTATCTACATTTATAAGGAAAGGATGTCTCAGAACGCCCACCGTCTCTGTATTGCGCTTTTGTGGACGGCTTGAGTCGTTCTCAGTTTGGAGCTTGTTATTGTTCTTGCCTTCTATCCGTCGTTTGAGGATCCTAAAAAATATCAATTTGTTGATATCTGATGCTCGCTGAAAGTTTTAATTTATCTTTGCATTTCAGTTTTTCTTGCGGTTGGTATCAAGTCATAGCCTTATATGATTAAGAAAATATACATTAATATTGTATCATGAAATTTATAGAAGACAACAACATAATTCACTTAAGCTTTTCGCTACGGCAAGTGCTTAGTCATTCGCCACAAAACGCACTTCGGGAAACTGTAGACACCTGCCACAAAATTGTTATATGCTGTAAATAACTCATCCAATGGTATCTTTGAGACGAAAGACTTGGCCCTAACGCTAAGATCGTGCGTGTGAATAATGTCAATTATTTTGAGGCAATGCTTCGATTTACGGGATGGTTTTACGGCGATGGCCGCCATAGCGAAAAGGATAATGCAGACTTAATACGAACGAATGCCTAAATAATCCAAATACAGTTTTCATTTCGAAAACCCTGAAATTTCCCAAATTTTTGGGGAATCTTTGGAATCGTGCGTTAATTTTATAATTTTTCAAAGAATAGGTGTTAAGCTAGTGTGGTGTTTGAAAATTATTGGAGACAGCTTCTTTTGCCTGTGTCCTTTCGCTATAAGTAACAAGAGTTTAAGTTAAGGGAACTGTGGATATCCCTAGTGTGCAAACCTAACCAAGCGGTCGAACCGCAGATAATGTGGCGTGGAGAACATGTCTCTCGGCCGATATTTTCTAAATGTAAATTAGTAAACACAAAGGTTTACTCTATCGCGTGTGAGGATTGCAGAGATGCCTCGACCTCGCTACTATGGCGCAGCGTCGCGTAATTATTTCTTCGCGCGTCTAGGTCAGGAAAGCAAATCTTCCTCGATCTATGTTTTCATTCTTCTTTTATACAATTTTACAAACTCCCAATATGCTTACATACTAAGTTAACTTGTTACCTTATGACTAAGTGCCCAATGTATATTCCTATTACCAACAGTTCGATGATCTATTTGCCCATGCAGCAACATAGGTCATCGAAATTCATTATGTACACTGCACATCCATAAATCGAACGGTGTACCCACTTGGCCCATGACGTGATGCATGTTCGCACATTAGCCTCGCCAAGTGTTTAGTCGATTCCAATCATAGATCGCTCACACTAATCGATGACATGGGGGAACCTTTGCCTTGACATAGGTTGTGTACATGATCGATGAGTGTAGCGGCAGAACACACAACACGTGTGGATCGATTTATTCATGTGCAATTGTTTACAATTGAATGGTTTATGACCTTTGAATAGAGAGAATAAGGAACCGAGATGGCCTATGCTGCCCCATAAGCGGCGGTGAAGCATTTTCACTACATACGCAACTTATTTACCGAAGAGAGCGATAATCAATTCACGTTGCCCCTTGCTTGCCCCGCAACCTAAACATTGCACCAATACTGCTTACTACTCACACAGAAAGGTGTACAATACTTGAAAAGCTCTTCACGGATGCTATGCAGTGGTCAAACTAAATGCCAAAAAGCACTCACACTGCATCGCCGTCCAGCCAATCCGAAATCAGGATGACGACATCGCTCTGTTACGCGATTGGTGCATTGTTCTTTTGCTCGTTTTGTCTTCGGTGCTGCACGTGGTAATTTTCGGCGCGTTGTGTAAATTCGCAAAATACTCGGTGGAAATAAAACATTCAGTTGGAAAAGTGTAGTGTAATTGAGAAAGAGTGCCGTACTATAAGTTGTTTAAGTGAATAAGTAGTGAAATTGTGAACAAATATTGTGTAAATTACAAAAATGCGTTGCTGTTATCCTGGCTGCAAGTCTTTGCTAGGAAGCAAATGTTGTCGCGTTTCATTTTTCCGGTGAGTAGCTAAAAGTCAGTTTTTTGGAAAAAACACATCTTATCTGCATATAATCAATGTTTTCATTGAAAAATTCATGCGCGATGCTAAGCCATTGTTTTGTACATTTAGGTCAAACTAATTGTCAAAACCGAATCATGTGCTGCTCACCAGTCCAGAGTCGGTGCAACGCTAGAATGAAGTGGGGCATTGAACATTTTGTATATCATTTCAGGTTCCCAACGTCACCAACTCGGGCTTCCGAATGGATGTAAATAATTGGAGGAGACGATCCCGCATGAAGAAAAAATTTGTGAGCTTCATTTTGAATTGGAGTATATAAATTTATATAAAATATATAATTGGAGGTGACTCAAAGCTTCAAAATAGAAAAGTGTGTGAGCTCCATTTCGAGTAGACAGATATGTTGAGCGGCGCAAGGCGGAAATATTTGAAGCCGTATAAGTAGATTTTTTCAGCTTTAAAAAATATTGTCATCATTATTTTTCTTTAGGAAATAGATAACTGTGATATACGCGCTGCACGTGAAGCAGTAAATTATCGAAAGATTCCTGGAACATCGGCTGGACCAGAGAATGTATGTTGATCTTTTTTATTTAAGCTACTTTTCCAATTTTAAATGTATAAATTAGTTAAATAAATTTTTGTTGTATGTCCTGTTGTTAATTCAAGACTTTAATTTCTTAATAATTTCTTTACTCAATATAGATTTTTGAATGAAACCCATTTGAATCAACGATTTTCTCCTACGGCACTGGTGCATTTTGCGTGATTTTCTGTCTCGTTCTACGATAGTCGAAAATTACTTCAATTCTCTCTACTGATTTCGCTTCCTTATTCTCTCTATTCAAAGCTGATGACCATTGAATAGAGAGAATAAGGAAGCGAAATCAGTAAAGAGAATTGAAGCAATTTTCGACTTTCGTAGAACGAGACAAAAAATCACGCAAAATGCACCAGTGCCGTAGGTGAAAATCGTTGATTCAAATGGGATTCATTCAAAAATCTATATTGCCTAAAGAAATTATTGGGAAATTAAAGTCTTGAATTAACAACAGGAAGTACAACAAAAATTTATTCAACTAATTTATACATTTATAATTGGAAAATTATCTTAAATCAAACAGACTAACATACATAATTATGGTAAAAATTTACATCCCCTTAAAATGAATTAATTTGCTATACTTATTTCTAATTGAATGCTTTTCGGAGGAGGTTTTACATATGTAGCCATTGTGCGGCTCGTCTTGGTGACTTCGAAAATCTGAAAATAAACTCAAAAAGTTGATAACCCCACTTCATGATATCATTGTGCCGACACTGAACTGGCGATGATCATATGTCTCGAATTTGACAACTAAGTCTACCATGGCTGGAAATGCAATTACTTAACTTTGCATTTCAAATTTTAAATGAAAACATCACTAATATCTGCTTAGCCAAAACTTTTTATACAAAGTGAAATGTTATTTACTCACTGAAAGAAAGAAAGTCGGACGGCTTTGTTTCCCTGCAAAGATTTGCATCCCGGGTAGCAGCAACGCATTGTCTTCTTACTATACAGCAATCTTTCACTTTTTCACCAATGAATCACTGAAACACGATACATTATTCTGTCGTTTTGCGATTACACACCAGTTTTTCACTAAATAACTCCTTTTCGGCGATTTTTTATAACTTTTACACGTCACGCTCGATCCCGCCAAAAAATTCCGCAAAAAATGGCCGAAACTAGAAACATATGGGACTAAGTTTAACACTCAAGTTTGACCACGACATACTATCCGTGAGGGAATTTGTATGTATTGTACACCTTGCTGTGTGACTAGGCAGCAGTGTAGGTGAAATGTATAGGCCACGGGGCGAGTAAGGGGAAATGTGTGCGGCTTTGCACTCTCATGAGAGCAGGCGCTTTGAATGTAGTAAAATTGCTTCACCGCCGCTTACAGGCGAGCATAGGTGACTTCGCTTCCTTATTCTCTTTATTCAATGTTTATGACCTATTTTCTTATGTGGGCTAAATGAACTTACACTAGGTGACAATGAATGTGTCACACTATACTACATTGGATGGTAAAGATTATGATACACTACACCTTTACCCTTTTTTGATGAGTCTTATGTTTATTAAGACGAATCATTCGATCTATTCTATAGTGCAATATGGCTTAATTCTATTTTTGTGTATTGATTTATGTGTTCCCTCTATGTCTAATCAAACATTACTTTCATCTATTTCAATTACTTTATAAGGACCTTTGTATGGTGGCTGGTCCTTGTTTCGGTTTTCTATTCTGATTAATACAAGGTCTTCTAATTTTATTTTCGCGGGATTTATGTCTGTATCTTTAGTGACTCTGTTTGTTTTTACTTTTTCTATGATGGCTCGCGCTTTCGTTATTGATGTTCTCAATCTTACCCTTAGCTCTTTTGCGTAATTGTCTAGATTGTAGACTCTGTCGCTATTTTCGATTAAATCATTTGGTAGGTAGGGGAGTTTGCCGAATATTAGCTCGTAGGGGGTATAATTGGTGTCTACATGCGGTGTTGTGTTATATGCAAATGCATAATATGAAACTCAATTGTCCCATTGATAATCATGCTCAAATACATACATGTATTCATTAAGTACTCGATGATTTCGCTCTACCACACCAAGAGTTTGGTGATGATGAAAATATTTGGTTTATGTGTAATAGTTCACATATTTCCCTCATAAGTTTATTGTTAAATTCCGTGCCTAAATCTGATTTTAAATTTTTAAAGTGACCATATTTTAAAATGATTTGATTGATTATACCTTCAGCGACTGTACATGCTTCCTTATTTTCTAATGGGATTGCTACTATAAATTTTTTCAGTTCACATTGTAACGTCAATATATACCTATACGTGTTAGATATTCGTAGTGACCGTACTGTATCTATTTCTATTGTCTCGAAACGGGTTGTGTTTCGGTTTTTACCATTTTCTTCTTAGTGTGCCTTGTCTGCTTATTTATTTTACAAGCCGTGCAGTTTATTACGTGGGCTTTGGCCATGCTGCTCATACCTTTTCAACAGTAACGTTGTTTTAGTTTTAACAAAGTTTTGCGGATCCCTAAATGTCCTTAGTGATGGGCACTATCGAATAACTATCGGAAAGTTATCCGATAGTTTTTACTATCGAATAACTTTTTTCAGTGAATGAAAAAGACTATCGAATAAAACTATCGAATAACTTTTTCCGAATGAATGAAAAAGACTATCGAATAAAACTATCGAATTACTTTTTCCGAATGAATGAAAAAGACTATCGAATGAAACTATCGAATAACTTTTTCCGAATGAATGAAAAAGACTATCGAATGAAACTATCGAATAACTTTTCCGAATGAATGAAAATCGCTATCGATAGTTTGGGTTTTATGGAAATGTGGCAAAGCGAACACCACATTGTGAGTGGGCGATGGACATCGCGTCACGTCACAGGGATTGATTGGTGCTTATATGTATGTAGTATACTTGAAGTGTGTTTCAAATGTCCAAGCTGCATCTTTCGGATCGAGGCGAGGCGATCAGAAAATTTTGTTGGATTGACTTGAAATTTAAACATGTGATAATTCCGGCTCGAAGAATAATTTTTTCTTCTTGTGTGTAATGGTAGCGATCGTTTTGGCTGCTCGCATTTGCAATTTGCACACAACTAAATCGATCCGTAATTATTAACTGGGATGTTGAATGTACGGACCTTAGACGTCACACCTCGCGGTTGGCTTCATTCATTAACATCGACAATAGTGTCTACCGTTGTTATTCGATAGTTTTTGCAACTATCGATAGTACTATCGATAGTAAAAACTATCGATAGTGCCCATCACTAAATGTCCTCCGTGTGGTGAACTATGAAATTCCTCAATGATTTTCTTTTGCTCGATTTTATCTGCTATTCTTGTGGGTGGCTTATATATCATTATCTTCAATTTCGTACGCGTACTTTTTATTCGTAGCAACTTATTCTTTCTTGAACATTTCTTTGTTTATTTATTCGAATATCACGTCATCCTTTGACAGTGAGAGCTCTTTAATATTTTCTTTATGAGCAAATTGTAATAGTTTCTCCATGGTGGAAACGTATTTCGCATTAGGATTATCGCTATTCTGCTCCTTAAAGTTTCTGGTACCATTTTCTTATTTTTATCTGCTAGCTTTCCTTTGGCTGAAAGGGATTTCTCGCCAGATATATCGCTGCAATATATAGTTATCTCTTCTTTCGTACTTACGATGCTTTTTCATTATTATTCTTGTTGCGCAATATTATAAATTTCAATTTAGTTATATCGGTAATGTCTGACAGACTCGTGCAGTCCCAACAATAGAGTTGATCAGATTCTATGTTAGATTGGAGGCAGTCGCTGCTAACTTGCTTGGTAATATTATCTTCATTTTTATTTTTATTTGCCATACCCCTTGTTATTGCTAGTAGCTTTCGTTTTGCTTTATTATCGTTATCTGGAGGAATCGTCGCTTTTAAGGTATCAGAGTCTAATTCGATTCTTGATAGGGCATCTGCGTTTGCGTTAATGAAGCATTTCTTGTAAATGATTGTAAAGTCATAATCTGACAGATCGATGCGTATTCTCGTCAATTTAGATGATGGATTGTTATGAGTACAGAGAGCAACTAGAGGTCTGTGGTCCGTTACTACCACGAATTTTCTTCCATATTAGTACGGTCTGAAGAAGTTAATGCCCCAGTGTATCGCTAGTAGCTCTTTTTCAATAATTGGTTTATTGATATCGTGCTTTGCTAAACTTTTGCTGGCATATGAAATTGGTAAATCTGAACCTATTTTACCTTGTGACAATACTGCTCCTAACGCGTAGTTAGACGCATCTGTGGTTAGTATGAATGGTTCATCAAAATTAGGGTACCGTAACACTGGTGGGTTTATTACTTTGGTTTTCAAGGTGTCGTATGATTTCTGACATTCATCGGTCCAACAAAAGGTACGTTCTTTTTTAGTAAAGAATTGAGGTTTTTTGCTATTTGAGCGAAATTCGGAATGAAACGCCTGTATTAGTTGCAGAAAGCTATGAATCTGTGTACTTCGTCTGAACTTTTGGGTATTGGGTAGTTCTTAATTGTTTGATATTTTGACGGATCCGTTTTTATTCCTTCTCCCGTTATCAGATGTCTCAAATATACTACAGGCAGGCCTCGATTTACGTCGCCTCGATTTAAGTCGTTTCGATTTACGTTGTCTTACTTTTTAATTCCCAGTTTCGATTTACGTCGACAAAATTTCAATTTACGTCGGTTAAATAACTATTTTTTGTCACGTTTTTCTGAAATAATGTTATTTTGTACATTCTAATGTAAGGTAAACTTACACAAGTTGTCATTGTGATGTTTGATACTACACCCGAAGACATATAAAAATGCTTCGTGACTCAAACCACTGAGTGCTATTGTCAACATACGCTGGAAACTATTAGATGATATTTTTAGTCCGAAAGGTAGTCTTTTAAATTGATAATGCCAATCTTTGGTAGAAAACGCCGTGATTGGTCTGGATTCCTTTTCAAGTTCGATCTGATGAAAATAATTGGTCATATCTAACGTGGAAAAGTACTTTGCTCTACCTAATCTGTCTAGAACATCCTCTATTCTACATAGTTAAAGAAAATTTATCATTAACGATCTAATCATTAATTTTTCGGAAATCTACTACTAAACGCCATTTTGCTTTATCGTCGTTGCTTTTTTTGGTACCACGAGTAATGGTGAATCAAAAGGACTCTTTGATGGCTATATAACGTCGTTTAATTCCAATTCTTTGACTTGTTTTTGGATTTCGCCTTCTTGGGCATGTGGCAATCTATAGTTTTTTATATAAATCGGGCTATTATCTATTGTTTGTAGTTTCTGTTTGTGAAAATTGTTCGTTGTCAATTTTTCTCCTTCTAAATGCAATATGTCCTGATATTTCTTTATTATTGCAAACAAGTCATTCGCTGCTTGTTTGTCAGGGTTGTCATTATTTATTACCGCAAGGAGTTTCTTTAGATGCTTCTGACTATAATTTTGTTTTCCTCCGGTGTATATGTCGTATTTTCTTAATGGCATGACTTCTGCGTTAAAGTTCTTTAATACGACATGTTCTTCGGTGGTATTCAAGATTTTAACGTGGCGTCTTCCTTTTGCGGGTAGGATAGTGTTCCCTATGAAAACTCCTTTCTCGATTTCTTTGTTTAGCACGATGCTGTCATCTTCAATGTCCAAATCTATTGCTATTATTGATTCTGTCCTGGCTGGTATTTTTACCTTGAGCCATATTAATTTTGATAGTGCTCATTGGCAATATTAATTCATTTTCATTGACGTTGAATGCGATGGTGTATACCTATTATCCCGCTCGTATTTATTGGAAATGCCTCGTTTACAATGTGAAAAGAATCAGATATTTTGTTATTCTCTATGCGTAGGTCTAGTATTAAAGTCCCTAAAGATGTGGTGACTTCATTAGTGATTCCTGTTAGTTTGATTTTGTTATTATCATCTAATTGATAGCTTATATTATTAAAAATGTCCTCTTTACAAATTGACACATCTGCTCCTGTGTCTATTAAAAAATCTAAATATTTATTATTGTAGCAATATAATTTTATAAAATTTGTGCAGTTAAGTGTAATTCTAAAGATAGTGTGTTCTTTATTTACAGGGTTTGATAGCTTTTTTCCGGGAGGACTTCTTATTCCTCTCCGGAACCTTGAAAGTTTTCCTGGTTCGTCATTATGGGAAGTGTGGTTTCGGCGTGACGGATGGCATCCTCTACAGGTGCTGCCATTAGCCATCCGTTACCAGACAGCACGACCACCGCTGGCTTGTTGATGGATCAAGCTCGCTATATTTCAACAATTTTATAATTTACATCTGCGAATTATAACGACCGTCAATTTGTTTCGTATGCATGCCTACGTAGCTTTTTATTATTTAAGTTTATCATGGGTTAGAACCTCCTGGTCTAGTCAACAACTTTCGTCTCCTAGTGCGCTTTTGGTTAACGACTTGCTAACACTATTGTTGCACATTAGTGGAGGTTCTTGTTTCCAGGCTTTTTGGCCGGTGCCATTATTAAATGGGAAGTGTGGTTTCGGCGTGACTAATGTGCAACAATAGTGTTAGCAAGTCGTTAACCAAAAGCGCACTAGGAGACGAAAGTTGTCGATTAGACCAGGAGGTTCTAACCCATGATAAACTTAAATAATAAAAAGCTACGTAGGCATGCATACGAAACAAATTGACGGTCGTAATAATTCGCAGATGTAAATTATAAAATTGTTGAAATATAGCGAGCTTGATCCATCAACAAGCCAGCGGTGGTGGTGCTGTCTCGTAACGGATGGCTAATGGCAGCACCTGAAGAGGATGCCATCCGTCACGCCGAAACCACACTTCCCATTTAATAATGGTACCGGCCAAAAAGCCTGGAAACAAGAACCTCCACTAATGTGCAACAATAGTGTTAGCAAGTCGTTAACCAAAAGCGCACTAGGAGACGAAAGTTGTCGACTAGAGGCTTGGTATCTTAGACCGAGAATTTAGAGTTGGTTTAGTTCTCCTATTAGTGATAGAATTTTATCTTTATATGCTGTTACGCTAGACCCTCTTTGAACAGTGTCGGTTAACATTGTATGTATTTGTGGGATAGTTTTATTGCTTTTGTATAATTCAGATGATTCTTTTTGTAAAACTTCGAAAGATGTGATTGAGGTGCTATTAAGGGATGATTCTTACCGTGCTGCTAAGTTTTACATTGACCACAAATGTTATTAAGGACTCTTTCGCGAATGTTATTAATTTCGCCGATAAAACTTCAATTATCTTCAAAAATGATTCTAATTCTTTGAATTTCCCGTCGAAAATTGGGATTACTTTAATTGCTGTTTCTATATTAAATTCTGCCATGGTTACCTTGTTATCGATTAAGTCAGAGTTTTCTAAATTTTCTATAGATTTGATGTCTATATCGTCCTTAATGTTTATATCAGAAGAACCTTGTGCCTCTAATCGTGATAATAATTATTTTTCTAAGTGATTAGACTCAATTATGAATTTTTGCTTTAAATCCAATGCCTCTGCATCAGTTTCTTTGACCGTCTTTAGGAGTTCTAGCAGGTGTTTTTGGTGATTTTTTTAAGATTCTTAGTTTCTCTATCAACGTTTCTTTCTTTAACTGTCTATTTGAACTTTTCCTAAGAATTTTGAGTGTTTTTTCGTTTTCACTGACTATTTTTCGGATCTACTACATAAATTGACAGTCGGTTGATTTAATTAATTTATTATTATTAGCATGTTTTTTTGATAACCTGAAACACTAGTGACTCTATTTAATCTTTTTGTGACATATTTTCTATTATATTTAGTGTAGATATTAAAAAATACAATTATAATTATAAATATTGCTGCTGTTGAAATTGAGTTGGTGTTTGTTTTATTTTAACTCCCAGAGCATTTGTTGAAGTTTCTTCTTCTGATCTCCTACCGATATTTTAATTATCCGGTGCAATTCTGCACGTTCCCGCTTTCATTTTGTTTTGCGGCCTCCTCTTGGTCGACGCTTTTTTGGAATCGGTGGTAAGTCGTCGCTCTGTTTTAAATGATATCTCAATTCCTCGATCCGTCTTGGTTTGGGGCCTCTCAAGTCCAGCGTGCCCAACGGTGTTGGCACATATTTCAGTGGCTCATCTGTGTTGGCTGCGCAGCTTGGCTCGTATTCTTCGATGAGTTTCACGCATTTGTCGAATAACGCGTCTATCCGTTTTTCCAGCTTTTTATTTCGCCTTCCTCTTCGCTAAGTGTGCAATATTAAACACAAAGGTTTTCTGTATCGCGTGAGAGGATTGTAGAGATGCCTCGACTTCCCTACTATGGCGCAACGTCGCGAATTATTACTTCGCGCGTCTAGGTCAGGAAAGCAAATCCTCCTCGATCTATACTTCCGTTCTTCTTTTATAGAGTTTTACAAACTACCAATATGCTTACATACTAAGTTAATTTATTACCTAATGACTAAGTGCCCAAAACAGTTCGATGATCTATTTGCCCATGCAGCAACATAGGTCATCGAATTTCATTATGTACACTGCACATCCATACATCGAACGGTGTACCCACTTGACCCATGACGTGATGCATGTTCGCACATTAGTCTGGTCAAGTGTTTAGTCGATTCCAATCATAGATCGCTCACACTAATCGATGACATGGGGAAACCTCTGCCTTGGCATAGGTTGTGTACATGATCGATGAGTGTAGCGGCAGAACACACAACACGTGCGGATCGATTTATGCATGTGCAATTGAATGGTTTATGACCTACTTTCTTATGTGGGCTAAATTATCTTACACTAGGTGACAATGAATGTGTCACACTATACTACATTGGAGGGTAAAGATTATGATACACTACACTAGGCTCCAAAGAAGAATTCGCAAGGCAAAGGATCCTTCTTTTTGAATTTTTCAACTTTGACAGGATGTGAAAGTGGCATCGCCAAATAATAAGTAAGCTTTGACATTCTTCAGATATCGCGCCTCAAAATTATTTGAATGATATGAACATATAGTGTGAAAAGTGTACTTTAGTCTAAACTAGAAAATATTGATCCGTATTGTTTTAAAAAATAGACTCGACAACACAGCAGTAATATTATCAATTAAACAAATTCAAAACATTTTAAGATTTAGGTTTATTCATCGCCTGCCTCCTTTTTTCTAAATAATCATTGAAATTATGATCCTCCACTTCATCATCTGCCGGTGAAACGACGCTTTCTTCGATACCTTCTTCATCTTCTGAATCGTCCTTTCCAGGAGGATTAAGATAAATATCAGCCATTTCGCGCCCAACGGGAACCTAAGTAGAAACAAGAATTAAATGATGATCTGATGAAATTCTTGACTTTGCATACCTCAAATATGAAAGGAACAACGGTTGGATCTTTAGTTTGTGAATTATCTGTTGAACTAGTTGCGGTAGCTTTACTTCGTTTATTTTCCTCAGATTTCTTTCTACGCGCCTCATATTCTACCTTGTAGCCACTGCAAATAAAATCGGAAATTATATTCGCATTTATATTATTCTTCGAATAACAGGGCCTCATGAAATGATATAGACTTACTCGACTCTACGAGGCGATAACGACAGAAATTTTATATGCAAACATGAATTTTATTAACTTCCCAGTTCCCTATGGGAAGTTATTGTAATGGGGTCGATTTTGCGAATCCCAAATTTTGACATATCTCCACGTTTTAAGGTCTCTAGAATCCAAATCCATCGTTTTTAGAGAGATGTCTGTGAGTGTGTATGTACGTATGTGCGTATGTGCGTTCGGAGTAATTTTTCGTCTCGATTATCTCAAGAACCAAACATCGGATTGACGTGGGACTGGTTTTAAACGACGCGTAATTACGTAACTTAGAACTGAATGACTTTTCAGCAAAATCGGTTGGGCCGTTTTTTATTTAGGATGAAAAAACTGAAAAAACGACTAAAAATTGCTTATTTTTAAACTGTTGATACGCACTATTAATTCGTGCAGATACCAAATACCTTCATAGTAATGTTGTTATTATTGTGCGTTTTAGCAAAATTGTGATCAAATTTGTAAAAAATGTTATTTAAAAAAAAGATTAATTTATAAAATTGCAAACTTTTATTATCAGGTTTGGGTGAATGGGAGTAGAGACGCTAATGCAGTTAATAATTGGATATTGTTATAAATAATTTAATATTGTTAATAACAATCAAATAATATTAGTTATAATCTGATATTGTATATATAAATTCAATTATAATTATTCAGTAACGGTCAAACATTCTTAATAACGAATGATTATTTTAAACAATAATTAAATACCCTCAATAATAGTTGTGGATTCCGAGGCCGAGATGGAGGACAAGAAGGGTGATGAGGACGAGGTTGCCAAGGCTTTGGTAGAGGATGACCAGGTGGTGGAGACGTCTTCCTCTACCAAAGCTTTTATGGTTAGATAAAAAATTGATAAAAATAGTAACAGTAATTATATTAATTTAGAATAATAATGTTTAATAATAATTATTATTAATAATAATTATTATTAATAATAGTAATTAATAATAAAAGCAAATTATAGCTTTTTATTCAACCACTGGGAAGTTAGTCGTGTGGGCCTCGAGGGTCGCACTTAGACCACATTTTCATTTATTTATTTCCCCATCGGCATCATATTAGAGATTATTAGTTGTATATTATAATGAAATATACACATTTTGTGGATAGTTACAATTATGGGGGTACCACTTCGAACAATCGATTTTTTTATCATATTTCGACAGTATCGAAAATATGCTGTGAAAAATTCAGACCAAAATTCCTAGTATTAAATAAGTTACAACTCATAGTCGCCGACGCGCCGTAGGCAATTTCTCGCGGCACGTCTGCAGCTGCTACATTTCTATTGTTTTCACGGGTCGTTTATACCTGCGTACGGCGTTTCTGACGATCAACTGTAGTATGTTACCTACCTGTGTATATGTGGAATAGTGTATATAATTTTTTATCGTGAATATATATAAGATCCTAGAACAAATTTAGCAGTACACTTTTGATGCTCTGGGTGTCAACATCAAACAGGAAAAAAATGGATCGAAAAGGCTTCAGAAGCTCCACAAGATATCCAGCGCAAAAAGAAAGGAAAAGAAGGTTTCGAGGAAATCAGTATACTGCTGAAACCGATACCGAGTTGTGCTCGCCAACTGAAATCAGCTGAAAAATTAAAAGACAAGAGTGACTTTGATGTACCGAGTGACGAAGAATTCAGCTACAGCATTCTGTGTTTTTCACTAGTGTTTACCGCTTTACAATCAATTTTGAAGTGTAAGTAAAGTAAAAAATCACTGCGAGGACTAAGATTCTAGTTATGTGGAAAGTGTTCGTGCCAAGAATTTGACATCAATTCTTCTCCTATGGTCAAAAATGCTTACGAAATCAATAGAAGTTTTCTGTATATTATGCGACTACTTGGAGTCGGTCTGGCTGGAATAAATTTATTTTGTTCGCTAATGGACTTGTGTAATTGAATTAGTAATAATGGATATTATGGTATGCTCGACCAAATTTATATTGCTGTTAAGTCAGTAGTTGATACTGTTTTCAAAAAAGCCGTTGCAGAAGAAAAAACATGAAATGTTGAAAACAGTTGTACTGAAGATAAAATCACGGTTTTTGGTGATGGATCATGGGACAAGCGTGGTTTTACCTCACTGCTCCAGCATTTGATGAAGAAACAGCAAGTTTTTTTGAAGCCAATTTACGAAGAATTATCAACTGATGATCTTATGCAAAGGTGCTTGGGAAAAAACACTCAGAACAACAACGAGTCGTTAATAGTTGCATCTGGAACTTGGTTCCAAAGCATCATTTGAATGAAAAAAGACGCTGGAAATTGCGTCGTGGATAACTGCGTGTATATTTAATGAAGGATTTTCACCCATTCTTAAAATAATGGAGATTTTTGGTACGCAAATTGTCCGAAACGCCTACTCGTATGCTGAGGAGTACGATGAACGACGAATAACCCGTGCAGAGCGATCCACGTCCGAGGCAACCAAAAGGCAAGGGCTTCCCTCAGGTCACAAAAACTGGCAGAAAATGATGCATATGAAGCCACCGAAGGGTTATTGTATGGTCCAGCATAGCAGATTAGTGTAAGTATAAATTTTCCACGAAAATTCTGCTCTTGAAACTTTAAATGCATTTTTCTCGAAACATCATTTTCTAAAGCGGTCATGGTCCTACAACAAAAACTATTCAACCGATTGTTTTGAAATTTATATGTTTTTCTACCCATTAATAGTTAGTTTTTAATGAAATTGATTAATTTTAGTAAGGACGATAGCGACAGACCTACTGAACAATAATCCATTCGATTTTTTTATTTCTGACAACATGAATAACCGCTATTACCATGCCCAGTGAACTGCTTTCTTTTTTTGGTGTCTAATTTAATTTAAAAATAATAATATAAAAAATGAAAAATAAGAAGAAAAACAAATTTTTTATACAGTTTAAGATACAAATGAGAACATATAAAAAAATCAAAATGATTAAATTTTATTGTCATATAAAAAATATTCCCTAAAAAGACGTAAAATGTATGCGTTCACATGAGAATACCCCCTGTTATTACTAGTGAGAGCAAATTGTCGTTCCAAAGAAGTCCAGATCACCATAAAATAATTTATTTTGGTAGATGGGGTTATTACTAGTCTATCCCTTTGGCGAGACATTCTTGGTATGTCTAAGTCGATTTGATGAAGGTTTTCGATGACTCCATTGATAATTTTGTAGAGAAAACAAAGGTCAAAGTACTATCTAGTGTATACTAGGTTCTACATACCGCGGTTGGAACAAATTTCTTTTTCGGTAGCCCTTATTCCTCTGGTTGCCATCATCTGTTTTATTGACATTATATTCTTCCTTTGGAGAGCTTCTATGTTAGGAAATACTCCCGCTATACCCAAATGCTAGTCTCATACTCTAAGTTGGTCATAATAACGTTCTGAGCGTTGTTATTTTCTGAAAATCTATCAATATGTAATGTAATATGTCCTAAAGTAGGACTAGCTGTGCTCGAAATTCCATTTATGTGGCATTTGAATGCGAGTCTATTGTCGATCTGAACCCCTAAATCTATTATTACCTTAACTTCAGCGAGTAGTTTTCCATCAATCTCTTAGGTCACTGTTACATTCCTGGTACTCTGGAGAAGATCATAGTTTCATACTATGCGACATTCAAGTAGAGCTTAATTTTCTGACCACTTGAAAAATTCAATGATATCCGATAGTAGAATCACTTTATTTTATTTTCCCTTTATTTGTGGATCAGCAAATAATAGGTATTATGAATTTAGTAGAGACACGGTAAGTGTGGTAGCTCCGAAAGTTTTCAGCATTTTTTTTGGTTTGAAATTTTTACATTCGCTTTCGGTATTGTCTATCGAGTAATTTTTCATTTATTTGAAGTTTTATAAACAATCGAAAAGTTAAATTTATCCCGAATAACCCTACAATAATTTAAAGTTTTTTTTATTGTTTTTTATGATGAGGCCAAAAGTCGAGGGATACGATGAACCCTCTACATGGTGTCTCATATTTGGTGGCATTAAATGACACTACATATTCTTTGAAGTGTCCCGAGAAAAAAATCGTATGGGAGGGGGGTGGTAAATCCGAAGGGGTTTCGAGATATAAGAGGAGGTAGTACCCCGCTCCATAACCACCAAAAAGATATCGAAGGGATGAAATTAACAATTTATTTTGAAAATTTTCAGTTACCACTATTTATTTGCAACTTTTGTCATCTCAGTAATTGTTCAAAATGTCTTCCTTGCGCAGAAATGCATGCAAACGCTCGTTTCTTGATTTCACTGACCACATCCATATGTACTAGTTGTTCTTTTATTTTTTCAGCAGCTGCGTCAATTCTCACATCTAATTCTGCAATTGATGAAACAGGTGTTTTGTACACTTCTTGTTTCATTGCACCCCACGCATAAAAGTCGAGAACAGTCAGGTCGGGAGACCTAGGTGGCCACCTAATTGCACCACTCCGACCTATCCACCTTGTTGAATAGTTTGATGCAAGCCAATGGGTGATTCGATGGGCTCGGAGCACCATCGTGTTGATAGTACATCCTATTCAAATTGATAATAGGTACATCTTCCAGTAAGATCGGCAACTCGTTTGTCAAAAAGTTCAAATAATCGACAGAACTGAGCCAATCGGGCAAACGTAATGGCCCAATTAGCCTTCGCCCCAGTACGCCTGCCCACATGTTTTTGCTAAATCTTCGCTGTGCAGCACCAGCTCGAGTTTCTCTGGGATTATCAGGAGACTACAGATGATGATTGCGTAAATTGTTTATACCATTCCTCGAAAAATGTGATTCGTCGGTCCATAAAATGTTACCAACGAAGTTGGAGTCTCTTCTATCTTGTGCTATGAGCCATTAGCAGAACATAAGCACACTCGTTATCTGTGAATTTCAAGAGCAAATATCTTCTACTGTTTAACGTTTTTCATTCAATTTCTTCTTTTTCTGGTTTGCCCACGATTTGATGACTATGTCCCGTTAATTTCGTTTGTTTCCTTTGTTTCGTTTCGTCTCGATTCTCATTTAATTGCAAGTAATATGTGATCTAAGCTGGACACGAGTTTAGCACAACTTGAAATATCCCTAATTACGGTGTTTAGTTTCTGGTAAATCAAATTGATTGGTAAGATTTGCAATTTTTTAGTTCATTCATGATTCTTGTTTAAATAAAATGTGTGTTTAGAAATGGCAAAAGGTACATGGTGTACAGAGGCTCAGCGGCAGGTAGCTCATCAAATGAAGAGCAGTGGAAGCACCGTTATGCAAATTGCAAGTGCTTTAAAATGTTTCCGAAAGATGGTTTACAACGCATTAATAAATATGCAACAATATGGGAGCTCCAAAAATGTAAAACAGCGACTAAGAGGTCGAAAAACCACAATTAAAGTGGACTGTTTGATTTATAGAGCCTTAATCAAGAACCCTTTTAAAAGTTCAACAGTTATAAAAAGGGATATTTCATCGGAATTTGGCATTGACGTATCCTCAAGGACAATAAGACGATGGCTCAATGAAAAAAAAATTGCGTGGATGCATAGCACAGCACAAGCCGCTTATGTCCAAAAAAAATTTAAAATTGCGAATTGCGTTTTGCAAAAACCGTTGATTTTTTGGAAAAATGTGCTTTGGAGTGACGAGTCAAAGTTTTGTCGGTTCGGATTTGACGGTAAGCGGTACGTATGGCGTCCTTCAAACATGCAGCACCATCCAAAGTACACTTTGAAGACCGTTAAGCACGGCGGTGGGAGTGTGATGGTGTGGGCTGCCTTCTCCTGGTACGGCGTTGGCTCCATATATAAAATTGACACAAGAATGGATCAGCACGTTTACAAAAACATCATTGTTAACACAATGATGCCTTTTGTTGATGATAACATGCCCCTTAGATGGTGTTTTATGCATAACAATCACCCAAAACACACTTCGCGCACAGTGAAGGGATGCTTGGAAGAGAACCGAATTGATGCTCTAAAGTGGCCAGCCCAATCACCTGATTTCAATCCTATTGATAATTTGTGGAACGATGTCAAGGAGCATATTCACATAGTAAAACCTCAAAATATGACCGATTTGTGGACCGAAATTCAAAAAGCCTGGTACCCAATCCCAAATAACGTTGTATCACCGTCGTCGAGAGCCTACCGAGGAGATGCGCTGCTGTCGTCAAAAGTCAAGGATATCCGACAAAGTAATAAATTATTCCATTTAAATTTGTTCTTTGTTATTTTTTTTGGCATTATAGTAAACAGTTTTTATTTTGTGCTTAATTCGTGTCCAACTTTTTTCCATCTTATTCACAACTAAACTCAAATAAAAAAGAATGGGAAGACAATAACATGAAACCAACATGACATAATCATCATATCGTGGTAAAAACTGAGGAAAAATTTTGGAATGAATAACATTTAACAGTAGAAAATATTTGTACTTTAAAGTCGCAGATACCAAGTGTGCTAAACTCGTGGCCACCACTGTACATATATGTTAAATCGGCCTGTCTACCGCAATTTTTTTTACTACGGAGTTTGTCTCCGTGAGTCGTTGATTTGGCTTAAAAATGCACGCAAATGGACGCAATAACTGTAAAGTTAAAAAAGAAGTTGAGATTCCCAAAACAATCATCATTTTTTCGCGAGGTTTTGAACTGCTACGCAAAAGTACTGCATCTAAAAGCTACTGCAAATTAAATTGTACACAAATTTTGGTGGGAATTATTTTTACAGAATATAAGGGCATTCGATTTTCATCTCATTGAAAGCAGATGGCGCCCAAGTCTGGCGACTGACGTTTCATCTGGGTATTTCAATTTTTATTATTGACTTAAAAAATTCTTTAGACTCTCCGGGTTCCAACGATTACTTCAAAAATGATTTCGGACCACCATAGTTACCGAAAAGAATTATTGAAATTAGGGAGTAAGCAACGGAAATTGAGGCTCAATTTAGAAAAGGTGAGCTAAATGAGCCATTTGAAACAGCAAAATTGGAAGGAAGGTTAACTAATGAATAGAGCAGGTCTTTTCTTCCAATCGACAAAAATGACAACCGTTAAGTAAAAAAATGACGAAATGTTAATTTACTGAATAAAGAAGAAGAAGAAAATCAATTAAAACAACTGTAAAATTGTCGGTGAACCGAATTCTAAATCCGATTAGTTTATTTTTTTTGAGTTTTGTAACTCTTGATCAAAATTGTAAAATTTCACGTGATTAAAACTGTCGGTCGACCGAATACTTAACCCGGTCAGTCGAATGATTGAATTTCGATTCAATATCGAAACTCTCTTGATTGTTGAAAAAGTTCAAGTTGAAGTCTGGCTTGAGAATGACTTAGAATATTTATTTTCCTTGAACTTATATACAAAATTCTTACTACATGAGGATTACTTAACACTCAATGCTACTTGATGCTGCACGAAATGTAATTAAAAATTGATGGCCAGCCGCTCATGCTGGCATTAACTCGCTTTGTTTATCACAAGTATCGGATATCACGCATTGTATCGTTCAGCGGCACGCTTCCACATTTGAAGCCAAAGTTGGATTTCGGTCATTAAAAAATGTGCCGATCGAAATGTAAACAATATGCGGAGTTTAACCACAATACGTGATCCAATACTTGTGATGAGCGACAATAATTGGAAATTTGAAATGAATTCTACAGAGAGGCGAAAAACTAGTTGGAATTTGAGATTAATGCTTAAGACTTTATTTTAATTGAAAAATGCTTATGAATTTATGATAATGGGAAAAATGCTTAAGGCTAAGTGTGTGGGGACGCGTCTTAACAACAACCATCTCAAGTTGAAAATATGGATGGAATGATTTTTTCGGATAAAAACACTTTGCTCATGACTCGATATTTGAACTATGATTCGCCCAAGTCGACTGAAAACCGCATTTCTAGTGATGAATCTCGTTTCAATTTCTTAGTGAGTGGCCTGGAGCCACACATCATATAGCAAGTTCGGGAGCAAGTCGTGAGTCCACCATCGAAGTCGACCTGTCGAAGCTGACGAAGATAGCGGATCGAATGCACGAGTCCGTTAATTTCCTATTCGTCAACACCGTGCCCGTCTCAGGGACATGCTGTCACAATGACATTTTCGACGATGGCAGAGAGGCTCGATCACCTCGCCCTCAAGATAGGAGCAAAGGAACCATTCAAATGAACACGATAGCCGGCTCTAGTTCGACGGTACGTCGACCTAGTGCTGGAAGAAACATTGCCGCCATTTGTCGGTACCATACTCTGCACGGGAACGCTTTGCGAGAGTGCAGACCTTGCAAATACCATTAAAGGGCATTTCGCGCGCCACTTTCTCAACACCATAGAGCCAGTGCGGCCAACCGCCATCAACCGGCACGCCCCGATCGCGACGCCAAACCGAAACTTCAATGAACCCTTCCCAAACAAGTGAATTTAATTATTTTGACCATACACAGTAAAAGAGAAACTTATGTTTGAGCACCCTACCACAACGCAGATTACGCGTACTAAGTACTATAGTTTTCTGTGCTTTCCGTATTATACGTTTTATTTTGTTATTGAAACTGCTGTGCAAAATGGATTGTTCAAGATTTTTTTCATGTTGGTATAATTAACACCGAGAAAACGATTATCACCACAATTTTTCTATATTTTTTAATACATATACACTAGAAAGTCTAAGCATTAATTTTGTGGTGCTGATTACGTTTAAAAGAAAAAAATTATGCTCGTAAGTATAAATCTTATGCAAAATTTAACGCTATGCACAATGCACATTTAAGTTGATCGAGGTTTAAGTTATGCTAATAAATGTGAAAGGTGGTAAATTTATAATCATAAATTAAAGAACATATACTTCTGCGCTAGGAGGATCAGATAGTAATTTGTCCCACAGTTGACACATGAGGTGTTGATATAAACAGCGTGTTCATTATATTTATGAGAACCATCTGCATGAGATTATTTAATGGTACTGTATGTATTTATATAATTTAGAAGTGGATTGCGGGAAAAATTTACCAAATATTCCGATACAGTGTAAGTATAAAGTATAAATAGAATATAATACTTACGTTTCGTATTCCTTGACACCTTCCTGAACAAGCTCATAAAATTTATTCATGCCTATGCCTGTTTTTGCAGATATTCCACATGCCTGCAGTTCCTTATAGAATTCATCAAGCATCAGCGACATGCTACGGCTTAGATTACTAACGTACGTATCTTCTTTTTCAAGAGCTTCTTGAAAAGCTTCAAAATCTGTCATCCATTCTAATGCAAAGTTGTGATCCTCTATGTCAATCTTAAATAAAAATACCATCAGTTTAATGATTTCACTTAACCCAATGTCATTTACCTTATTCAATGCAATAATAAATGGAAGACGGGCTTTGTATAGGATCGAACATGCATATAACATATTCGACATAAACGTTGTGGGATTTGTCGAACGTACGACGTCCATAACGTAGACAATAATTGTAGGGAAGGCCGCTGCAAGGGCCTCCGTTATAATGGTTCCCGATGCGGACCAAGTGAATACTTCTATTTGTCCAGGAGTATCAATAATGCACATTTTATGTCCATCTTTACCAGCTTTTTCAATTAATTCAATAACTGTTCCGAACTTTGTACAAAATAGATTAAGCGACGTCACAATTCCTCCGTTTGGACCAAGTTTATACTGCTTCATGACTTCCTTGTAACTAATTGTGTCTCTTATATCTAAAATGGAAATCGAAAAAAATCAGTTGCTATTATTAAAAAGTATTTAACGCGTCCAAGGTGTTTGATCGTAAACCACACATAGTATAAAAATTATCATAGTAAAATCATACATAAAAGGCTTGAAAATTGTTGAACCATGCAATTTGCCTTTGAGACTTTTTGGACCGGCAGCGGTTTCATTAACTTCACGTTTCAGGCATTCTGAATATGCTACGCCCAAGCATCGCTAGATTTAAGCATAAAAATTTGCACTGCAATGAGTACAGCTCAGTGAAACTAAATAGAATTTCGGGAAAAATATGTACAGAATGAGGAACGCAAATAATATAGTTATTGCATTTGCTACGAAACGACGTAAAGATTTTATAGAGAAAGCCACTGGCTTTTGCAACATATTATAAAACAAAATAAAAGACATCGCCAGCCCAAATAAATTTATAATGACACAAGAAAATAGTTTCCACATGAACAAAACTTAAAGTAATTACATCAGCTTCATAAAAAATAAAGCGATTGACGCAACGTGAACTGAAATTATATAAAGACTAGTGGGCTTCGCCCTTACTCGCTTTACTCATCAGCCTTCGCAAGGCATTCGAACCTATAATGAGCCTAGAGTTCCACTCTTCAAAATGTTTATCGTGTAGATCAATCTCTCAAAGTCTGACTGGTGGCATTCTGGTTGCGGTTCTTAGAGTTGTTTTTGCGGTGACTTCCTCCTCTCATCTCCTGTTGAATGTGTTGTCGACTGTGTTACATATCTTCTGTATACATTCCCCGCAATTTAAGTCTCGATATCCAGGAAACTTTCACACTTTTCACACCATCCTCCTTTATCCTTCACTGTCAATCTTATGGTCTCAAAAAATTCCAACTGGATCTTTGCCTCGATATGATTTCAATAAAACCAACTTTGAGCCGATGACTAATGAGTTATCTTCTGTTGATTGGTATGACTGTTTCCAGTATTTAAATTGTGATTTTGCGGTCTTCTACATTCAAACTGTTCTTTCTGATATAATTTCACGATTCACCTCTAGATATCGTCTATCAAAGAAGATTGATGCTTCTTGGCTCACAAAAAGTGCTTTTTCTGCACTTAATCTTAAAGACAAAGCGTTTCGCCGACTCAAACTTCTAAAAACTTCGCAGAGCAGGTTAGATTGCTGTTTTTTTTCGTTTGCTCGCTAAGGATCCAATCCGCTATGCAAATATTTTTCCTAAATATTGAACGTTCTCTTTTTCTTAAGAAACGAAACTGTTTTCGTCGTATGTCCATTCCCTCAAATCCAGTAATTCCTTCCTTGAATCCACCTTTCTTGACAATACAATAGCTTCTTCACCTGACTTTATGTGTAACCTGTTTGCTTCTACGTTTCCTCTTCTTTTACTGTTGAAGCTCCTTCGATGTCATCTTCTTTGCAATCATTCAAGCATTCTTTGATACCACCGTTCCGTTACTTACTTCATAGATCAGCTAGACACCAGTGTTGGTCCTGGACCTGATGGTCTCCCAAATTCCTCAGTGTAAAAACCTTACTTCTTCTTTAAGTATACCACTAGCTTTAATTTTTCCACGAGTTTTGGAAATTAACTAATGTATTTGTATCTTATCTTCAAATCCAGTGATCCTACGCAGGTTGTAAACTGTAGACCCATTTCCCTCCTTTCTTGTTTTTCTAAGCTATTTGAACGCAATGTACACTAGACTTTTATTTAGTGTATATTTCGATTCTTTCTTTCCTACTTTCGATGTTCCTCAAGGAACACCTATTTATATAAATGATCTTCCCACAAAGATTAATTCTTCGTGCTTATTGTATGCTGAAGATTCAAAGTTTTTTTTGTGTTTTGAAGTCTCTGATTAAAACGGTAACTTGTTTAAAAATAATTTACATACACTCATAAGATGGTACCAGTCAAACTGTTTTCATCTAAGTGTTTCAAAACGTGATCTTATGATTTTTTCTCCTAAAACCTTGCCCATTGTTTCTCCATTAAAACTTAACGATTATCTTCTACTTTCGATTGATGAGGCCAATGATTTGTGTATTGTAATTAATGCCTACATTCGTCTAATTACCGCCATAGCATCACGTATGCTCAGCTTCATCATTCAAATGTCCCAACCCTTTAGGAACATGTTTTCCTTAGTACATTTATTCATATCACTTGTTAGTCTAATTATGGTATATAGTTCCCATGTTTGTTCACCGTATTTGGAATGCCTGATATCTGCCATTGAACACGTACAATTCACCCGGCATCTTTTCTACAAATATGGTTTCACTCCTGTGTCCTATATTGACAACGAGTACCTTCTTAATCTTCAGTCCCTACAGTTGCGTCGAATTTATTTTGACCAGTGTTTTCTATACAAACTGTGCTTTCATAGAAGTTTGAATAACTTGCTCGCTACATTAAAATTTCACGATTCTTCAAGACCTTTCTGTTCAAACGACCTTTTCGAAATTGGGTTGCGCGCACTAACTTTCACTTTCATTCGCCAATGCTTCGACTGCAACGTATGTATAATAGCTTATTTTTAAGACTATGTTACTGGCTGCGATGAATCGCTAAACTTTTCATTTCATTTTACAATTCAATCCTTTTTTATAACTTATAACATTTTCATTTATACTTTGCACATCTAGTTTATTATTACTTTTATTTTCAATTATAATTTGTGTAATTTTATTTCTTTGCAATCTTGTATTCATTTTCATCTTCTTCTTTTTCACTTTTATATTTTGTGTCTCTTTGTAATTGGCTTAGGCTGTTAAGTGAATAACAATGAATAAACAAATAGAATTTAGCGATCATCGATAAGCTTGTTTTTTTAGCTCCGCATCTTTCTCGTTTCGCTACCCATTAAACCAGCGACATGCCAAAGGGCAGGAGCTGGTGGGTATCTTTTTAAGATTTCCGACCCCAAAGTTGAAAAAGAGATTAAATTAAGCATTCCTTTCATGGTTGAACGCATGGAAAATTACAGTAGATTCCCGAATCAAAAACTTCTTGTTGCAAAACGGCATCTTGGGTAGAAACCAGTACGGATTCCAGGTGGGCAAACGCACAATGGATGCCATCCCTGATGTAACAAGATATGTAAATGAGTATTTGGATAAGGGTCACTGCGTTGTAGCAATTTTCGTGGACCTAAAAAAAGCTTTCCACACAGTGACACATGAAACTTTAATCGCCTGGCTCAGAGAATATGAAATCATTGGAAAAGTAAGTGAATTAATACGGAGTTACTTGTTGGATAGATTTAAAATCACACTAATTGGAGGTGTCAAAAGCAAAACTGCTCAAATTGGCATTGGTGTTCCGCAGGGCTCGATCCTAGGACCAACGCTATTTTTTTCAATGTTGGGAGGTGGAAATCTAAAAGAAACCGATCAGCTCCTGCCTCTCGGCATGCCGGATTTCTACCGACTAAAACCACCTCCGTTTCCTTCAACCACTCTCTCCATCAGAATTTAGTAATTCTCCGTATTTAAAATTTTAGAACATAGTACTTCCCAGACGATAAGAACCGGTATAAGGGATAGTACCAAATCTGTAAGTTTTAGTGTCCTTTTAGTTAGATTAATAGTTCAGCCCATATGTTTATGAATTATTTCCTGTTGATTACATGTTTGGTTTTGAGTTTAGTGGAGCTGATTGTACTGGTAACTTACTGCGAAAGTTGGTCCTGAAGGAGATATTTTTTTAGTGTCGTTTTAAAGGAAGTAAGGTTCGCTATGTTTTTAATTTAGTCTGGTAGTGTATTGTAAAAGTTAGCTGCTTTGTTGAAGGGGTCTTCTTTTAGCCGATCAGTTCTGGCAAATGCTATAGCTATATTATTCATGCTTCTCATTCTGTAAGTGTTTTCCCCCTTAATTCTATCTAATTTCACAGCGGTGTACTCATTACGGTGTAAATTCTTATGTATGAATTTAGCTTTTTCCATGGAAATCATGCCTTGCAAATTCAATTCTTGGGCTGTTTTGTAAACTTCGCTCGTTGGAGTTGACATAGGGAGATTGTAAATCGTCTTATACGCCTTGATTACTAATCTGAAAATGATCATGAGGTTACCTTTAGAAGTTTGGCTCCAATTCAAGATGCCGTAGGAAATTTTGGAAAGGAGATGCGCATACATAAGTTGGATTTTTTTTTCTTTGAAAAGAAATAGAACCGACGTAGAAGACCAATAAAGACAGCCAGTTTTTTCCTTAGATCATCTTTGTGTGGAGTCCATGTTAGTTTCTCGTCTATTAGAAGTCCTAGATATTTTATTTGTTCTACTCTCTGGAGGCTTGTGTCATTGATTTTTACGTGTGGTTGTATGTCAGTCTTGTTCTTTTATTTGAAAATAATATATTTTGTTTTCCCCGCGTTTATTGGCAATCTACTTTGTAGAAGCCAACACCAATACCTGCCCAGGACAGCATTCACTTTTTGTTCAATTTCGAGATTAGTTTTACCTGAGTATACGAGCAGAGTGTCATCTGCGTACATAACCACTTTCGCAACAAGGTCTGCTTTTTTATGGAGTTAATATAAAGTAGAAATAGCGTTGGTCCTAGGATCGAGCCCTGCGGAACACCTATGTTAAATTCAGCAGTTTTGCTTTTGACACCTCCAATTAGTATATTTTGAAATCTATTTCTACTTTATATCAACTCCATGAAAAAGGCAGACCTTGTTACGGAAGTAGTTATGTGCGCAGATGACACTATGCTTATGTACTCATGCAAATCTAATCTCGAAATAGAACAAAAAGTGAGTACTGACCTGGACAAGTACTGGCATTGGCTTCTCCAGAGCAGATTAACAATAAACTCTGAGAAAACAAAATATATTATTTTCAAACAAAAAAAGAAGACTGACATACAACAGCACATAAAAATCGATGACACAACCCTCCAGAGAGCAGAACAAATAAAATATTTAGGACTACTAATAGACGAGAAACTAACATGGACTCCACATATAAATCATCTAAGGAAAAAAACTGGCTGTCTTCATTGGTCTTATACGTCGCTTCTACTTCTTTCCAACGACAAAAAGACGAAATTATGTATGGGCACCTCCTTTCCAAAATTTCCTACGGCATCTTGAATTGGAACCAGCGTATAAAACCATTTACAATTTACCTATGCTAACTCTAACAGCCGAAGTTGACAAAATAGCCCAAGAATTAAATTTACAAGGCATGATTTTCAGGGAAAGAGCAAAATTCTTATATAAGAATTTACACCATATTGTGAAATTAGATAGAATTGCGGATTAACAACTTACAGCATGAGAAACATGAATTATATAGCTATCGTATTTGTCAGACCTAAACAACTAAAAGAAGACCCTTTCAACAAAGCAGCTAGCTTTTTCAATACACTACCCGACAAAATAAGAATCATAACGAACTCAAATTCCTTTAACCTTCCTCGGTTCCTGAAATACTGCGTTCACTAAAGGCCTTCGGGTCAGTTTGACCCGATTCCATAAATATGTATAAAATTAAGTGCAACATCCATTTAATATGTATTTATTAAGTAAAAATAAGGAAACAACACACAACACCATTATTTATTTTCATTGCAACACGCCAGGCACACAATGTCAGAATGTTTTGGACATATATGTTTCTTACATTTTTTGCAAATTTTAGAAGTTTTTACATCTTTTGAAGACGGACATACCATACACCTTTTCCTCTTATTAGAACTAGAAGAAGTTGAAGTACTCGTTGTTTCTGTAAAACCTGACTGCACTCGTTGTAGGAATTCCTGCGATGCATTTGTCAGAGGAAGAGTTTTCCGACGCTCGATGTGGTCATGTACTAATTCCATGGCTAACTTTTCTAAAAAATAGCCGTCTTTGTACTGTTCTCTTTTGTTTCCAGTCTGAATGGATGTCACAGTATAATAAGTAAGCATTGAAACATGAAATATCAATGATATTATGAAATATGGCTATATGTCACCTTCTAGTCATTCTTTTGCAACTATAGGCCCCCACCATTTTATATAAAAAATTAACTGCACCTTTTGTTGCATTATAGTCCATAATCATTATAGGTTTTCTTTGCTCTGAATCATGTATTTCGATGTTGTTATGTTTGGTGCTCAACAAAATGACGTTTTTATTTTTTTCGGAATATATGAGACAAGAACCATTTTTGAATTGAATGCGAAAGTGGATGAAAACACAGGTTTCTTTGTATCTAAAAGAGCAGTGGGTATCTGACGTTTATTTTTTCGTAAAGTTCCAAGAATTGTAAGTTAATGATCTAAAAGTTTTTCAGCTAATTCATAAGATGTAAAAAAGTTATCACATGTAAGATTGTAGCCCTGTAAGCCTTCTGTCAGATTCAAAACTACACGCATTCCTTGGCGTTTTTCCGGAGCACTTCCCTGGAGTTTTCCAGTATAACACTGAATGGCACGAACGTATCATGTTTCACTGTCACATAAAATCCAAAATTTTACTCCATATTTACTTGGTTTGCTCGGCATGTATTGTCGAAAAGGACATCGACCTCTGAATGAGAGTAGCTGTTTATCAATTGTAATATTTGTATTTGGGTTATAGAACATAGGCAGAAGCGTCACCCATTCATCCCATATATCCCTCACAGCTGCTAATTTATCACTCTGTCTCCTTATTTCTCGATCAGAACGTTTATCAAACCGCAAAATTGCTGAAATTTTATTGAACCGTTTCAGTGCCATTGTTGCTCGAAATATAGGTCTTCCATAAACTTCACACCACAAGCTTTCTAAACTTTCATTGTTAGACTTGAACACTCCAGAAAATATAAGAACACCTAGATATGCATCTAACTCCGTTTTATCTAGCGCTTCCCATTCATTTCCGAAGCGTGAAGAGCCTTCAATGTTTGTTTGTTTCAAAATTATAGATTTCATGCGTTTATTTATAAATAAGTCAAAAGCACTTCGAAATGTATTTATGCGACTAGAAGCATACATGGTAATGCCTGGTGTAAGTTGTATTACGCTTGCACTCCCCAAACGACCTCTTGTCTGTAATGGGATTCTCGACCATACAAATTCACCATTTTTTGATTGCATTTGGTTTTCATTGGCACTGGTATCGGTAATGTATTTTGGAAGAGGCTCATTGTCGCTATTTGTTTCTCCACTACTGCTTTCATTGTCCAAAGTAGGTTAAACATTGTCGACAGCACTTTCCTCCAAATTATTTTCCGTTTCGCTAACGATTTCATCGTCGGAACCTAAATCGTAGTTTATGGTTTGGGTGATTCAGGAAACCGCTAAGTCATTCAAACTTTAAGCCATTTCAAACGAAAACAGAACACGTCAAGCCCGAACAACTATGGAACTCACGCTGGGAAAATTGTTGAGTTCACTCAATTCGTGGATTTTGAAGCGTATAAACTTGCCAAATTGCAAACGGTTATTGATTGAATAGCATCATAAATTTGAGAATTCTGGTCTTTTTCGGTTATTATTGGCCCGAGGAACCCAAGATGGAAATAACTTTATTTTCCCAACATAGGAGACATGGATTCTAATGTTACAACACTAATATTTGGTGAATTTCAGTTTCGGGTCAATTTGACCCGAAGACCCGAAGAAGGTTAAAACAATACTAAAATACATCCTGCAAGATCAACATTCGAAGTAAATTACAATCAGCTCCCCAATAATCAAAGTTTACATGAAATCCATCTGAAATAAAATTATACTAAGCCCCAAAATTGGGTACCGATTCTTATCGTCTGGGAAGTAGTATGTACTGAAATACAAATACAGGCCTACGACATTATAGAATTGTTAAAATATTTCATTACATCCTGCCTTGCTAAAACAATTGCTACTTTCGTGTTGAGTCTTGTTTCCCAAAGAAATGATCACCTGAGCTTGTGACGAAAGTTTTGCAGACCTTCTTATCTCCTGTAAATTTTGTATTCAGGTATCATGCGCGGTATCCACGAAATACTAGAATCAAGGTTGAAACCGAAACCAGTAATACATACCAATGCTGGTGTTGTACGGGGTTTCCTTGCAGGCTGGATCCAAGTTGATCACGTACGGGCGCAGTTCGTCATAATTAAATCTAGCCAACTGTTTCACAAAAGTTGTCTTTCCGGATCCTGCCATGCCTAACACTATTAAACATACCGGCATGCAATTCTCGCAATCCGCTTTGGTTGTTGATTCCTCCATAGCTTATAAATTTATGTTTTCTTAACTCTAGAGAGGTTATGGCGCTTTTTCGAACCAAACACAATAGAATAGAAACTGACAGCAAATTTAACAGCCTGTGTCTGAAATCATGCACTCTACAATAATTACCTGCAAATGAGCATTGCCAGCTGTGAAATGTGTAAATATCATTTAGTGTAGGTACACACTGGCGTCAAAAGTAATCGTGACGCTACGTCACGTTGAAGCCGATAGGAAGAAGTACATATACACAAATGAAGCGATGCACACATGCCGCTCTGTGGGGACGATCCACACTTTGTAGCAAAATGTACATGTCGTGCATTTAATCTGCGGGGAGGTTCCACTTTGTGCCTTTGCTCTGTGGGGACGATCCACACTTTGTAGCAAAATGTACATGGCGTGCATTTAATCTGCGGGGAGGTTCCACTTTGTGCCTTTGCTCTGTGGGGACGATCCACACTTTGTAGCAAAATGTACATGGCGTGCATTTAATCTGCGGGGAGGTTCCACTTTGTGCCTTTGCTCTGTGGGGACGATCCACACTTTGTAGCAAAATGTACATGGCGTGCATTTAATCTGCGGGGAGGTTCCACTTTGTGCCTTTGCTCTGTGGGGACGATCCACACTTTGTAGCAAAATGTACATGGCGTGCATTTAATCTGCGGGGAGGTTCCACTTTGTGCCTTTGCTCTGTGGGGACGATCCACACTTTGTAGCAAAATGTACATGTCGTGCATTTAATCTGCGGGGAGGTTCCACTTTGTGCCTTTGCTCTGTGGGGACGATCCACACTTTGTAGCAAAATGTACATGTCGTGCATTTAATCTGCGGGGAGGTTCCACTTTGTGCCTTTGCTCTGTGGGGACGATCCACACTTTGTAGCAAAATGTACATGTCGTGCATTTAATCTGCGGGGAGGTTCCACTTTGTGCCTTTGCTCTGTGGGGACGATCCACACTTTGTAGCAAAATGTACATGGCGTGCATTTAATCTGCGGGGAGGTTCCACTTTGTGCCTTTGCTCTGTGGGGACGATCCACACTTTGTAGCAAAATGTACATGTCGTGCATTTAATCTGCGGGGAGGTTCCACTTTGTGCCTTTGCTCTGTGGGGACGATCCACACTTTGTAGCAAAATGTACATGGCGTGCATTTAATCTGCGGGGAGGTTCCACTTTGTGCCTTTGCTCTGTGGGGACGATCCACACTTTGTAGCAAAATGTACATGGCGTGCATTTAATCTGCGGGGAGGTTCCACTTTGTGCCTTTGCTCTGTGGGGACGATCCACACTTTGTAGCAAAATGTACATGTCGTGCATTTAATCTGCGGGGAGGTTCCACTTTGTGCCTTTGCTCTGTGGGGACGATCCACACTTTGTAGCAAAATGTACATGGCGTGCATTTAATCTGCGGGGAGGTTCCACTTTGTGCCTTTGCTCTGTGGGGACGATCCACACTTTGTAGCAAAATGTACATGTCGTGCATTTAATCTGCGGGGAGGTTCCACTTTGTGCCTTTGCTCTGTGGGGACGATCCACACTTTGTAGCAAAATGTACATGGCGTGCATTTAATCTGCGGGGAGGTTCCACTTTGTGCCTTTGCTCTGTGGGGACGAGCCTATCCGCGTTGCACCATTTTCATTGGCGTATATGGGGCACATTGAGGTATAAACTATGGAGCAGAACCTCAACAAAATTTGTGGCAAGATTTCTTATATGTGGTTGTGGACACTTCTATGGGGTAGTGCCGATCATAGGCGGACATGATTGTCTATTGCAAGGAGCAAAATTTTGGCGCGAAATTTGAAAATATTAGATTGTTCAGATCTAATTCTTGAATAATTGCGATATTAGGCAGATTTCATGGTCATTTGGTTAGTCCGCGTCATTCACTTACGCGCGTTTGGTTTCTTTCGTTTGATATTAAAACAACAAGCCACCATAGCATGTCACAGTAATCCGGCCATATGATTCTCTAGCGAATTTGTTCGACGGCAGTAATTCGACACCACCGAACGACCTGACTCTGAAGTCAGCCTAAAGCTTGAAAGTAAAATTATTTGTACAAAAATCATAGAGAAAACCACCCTCTTCCTTTCACAACCGGGCTTGGGACCGGCTTTGGCGGAATTATGGCCAGTCAATGTTTTTCCTAGTAGTCTGATTTTTGAATTTCATTATTGAAGTTGGGCATATTCACATAGATCTTCTAAAGGGAAACTACAAGCATATATTTAATTAATAGTTGTGAACGCTTGATTAATAATATAATGTTCTATTAAAATACCAATACGCTAATCTTGCTCCCAAAAAAAAATTCAAGCACGCCACTGATCCATAAAATGGACATATGACAGAAGAATGTAAACAAAACATGCTTTTGAAAAAACCTCTTATTTTACACTAATTTCACCTAGTACACTACTAGTACCTTCTATAAGTAGTTAAGGGTACACTCACGCATGAAAGGAGATTCCCAAACTGCGAAAACACGAATCGCATTTGCAGTTTTCAACGACGCACTTCATATTGCTGCTTCTCGATTTTACAGCAACTTCACTTAGTTTTTTCTTATAATTTCACTATCTTGAAGTGTCCCATACCAGAGTTTATAAATACCACTCGAAATCACTTCGATTTAAATAGCACAGACAATTATTTCCGCTCCGGAACACGACTCAGACACTTTTGTTTACGAACGCGTTTGACAAATGCACTGACAATTAGTTCAACATAACAGTAGTTTGACGTTAAGTTCAACAATTTCTTCTGCCATCACACGTATATAAGCTGAAAATTTTCAACAGTAACCTAACCGATATATATATATATATATATATATATATATATATATATATATATATATATATATATATATATATATATATATTCTAAGTGTGTGTGTGCAAATAAATAATTATATAAATATGATAAAAGGTTGCGTTACTGTTACATATTTTCAGCTTTTTTGAGACCTATTCAACTAAACCTCTCCGAATTCATAATTGATTTTCAAATTTAGCGCCTTCTAGAGGCATGCCCCCAACTCTTGACCAAGTACGCCTTTCAAATAGTCATTACGCATTCCGACAGTAGATGCTTCGAAAAACTCATATCAGGAAATTTGTTTATTTTCCTCTCCATTAGTTCCTTCCTCATTGGGGCAGTGCACACATGACGCAGCGTCACTTGAATAGAGGTAACTATGGAGTGGAACATCAACATAATTTGTGGTA
Source organism: Oxycera nigricornis (assembly GCA_963942545.1). Classification (NCBI taxonomy): domain Eukaryota; kingdom Metazoa; phylum Arthropoda; class Insecta; order Diptera; family Stratiomyidae; genus Oxycera; species Oxycera nigricornis. The sequence goes on from OZ012662.1 coordinate 79,596,406, forward strand.
GCAGTTTCACTATGGGTTTGTGACACCTTCATGTAGTGGTTGTTGGCACTGGCGGACGACATCGATAATTTGAAAGACCGAAATTTTGGCGCAAGATTTCAAAAAAATTTCATAACGAAACATTATTCAAGAATATGTTACGGCAATTTTAGACCTCCGATGAAAACAATTTGCATGAATATCAAAAAGAAACTGAAATCAATTATGCATGTTAGGCTACAGCCCACTCACTTACCGTTTAGATTCTGAACATATCGGATGAGTTCTCAAACACATGTAACATTAATAATTTTAGTTTTAAACACAGCAAAAAAACATTAAAATCATATGTCTTCGAGACTTATTATAAGATGATTTTCTATGGTTATGGCTAAACTTTAAAAATCCCGTCAATATTGCAGTAAACCACTCAATATTTAATATTAACAGTAAAAACCGGGAACACTCGACTTAATTTGTTAAACTTTCAAGCCACCCTCTTCCTTTTACAACCGGGCTTGGGACAGGCTTTGGCAGAATTATGGCAATTACCAACATCGAATTTGAAATAAATAATTGATTAAATTCATCTTGTCTCATTAATTTCTGAAACGCCACTGATTGTCAATTGTACACAATTCTGGGAAATGTCATTCTTTGTATTGGATATTTCAGAGTTCATAAAAATGTGAAATTTTCAATTAAAACAGCTTTTGAAAGTACTCGATCTTTTAAACATATAACAGCGTGTATATTTACTGCACTTAAGTACGAAAATGCACTCCTTTATTTCGAAAATATGATGAACCACAAATTTTGCACTTTATATCACAAATTCTTGAAATTCACTAACTGTCGCGTCAATTTATCAACACTGTTTTCTTCGGGCTGCTACACCCGAGGTTAACATTTGTTTTTGTCACATAGTACTTCGAAATAAGGTCAGGATTTATAAAAAAACCACTAAATTTCGATGAATACGCGTTTTGCTTTCTTTTTGTTAAGACCTGTCAATGGAAGTCGTTTGACACTTATGCACCTTTGACACTTATGAACAGCGCTCTATTGATACCACACACGTATAGGCGTTTATTCAGTTCGTTCCGTTCCTGTTAGTTTCCTGTTCCAAGGTCACTTGCGTCAGATGCGAGTGAAGGCAGTTGCAGTATTACCAATGTGTGGGGAATTCATCAAAATGCGAGGAATTTGGCCTATGCGAGGAATGCTGTGGGGGGTTTTAATTTTGAGAAATTGTGAGGAATTCACATGAATTTCTCGAACTAATAAAACTATTTCGGGACCAAGGTTTTCATACTCTTTCATCTCGATTTAGTTGGAAACTTGCAGTTGTGGATGTTCTTTTCTCAGTAAAACCTTAGGGTCATTAACGATACTCTAGTTTTTTCTAAGAATATTTGCTTGTTATTTGCTATTTTTTATTGTGAAAAATTGAGGAATTTAAAGTGTTTCGCGAGGAAAACGTAGAAAGAACCTTGGCAATACTGGGCAGTTGTGATCAACGGTTTGATCAACTGTCAACTATTTTTCAAATCGAGGATAGGACGCAAGTGTGCATTGCCAGCCAAAATGACGCAGATAGAAATGACGCAGCGTCACGATTACTTTTGACGCCAGTGTGTACCTACACTTAGGCTGTATACATGACGAATAGGCACCATTATTCAATAATACTTTAAACACATGTAAACCGAATTCGCTCGAGTCGAGTCGATCCGGAAACTTTATCGGAAATACGCGCCATGTCTTTTCAGCTTGAAAGATCAAAAGATCAACTTGTGTGTCTGGCAGTAGTAACATTTGTCAAAACTTATTGATTTTGTTTTCTGTGTTGCTCCAGGAGACAAATAAGCAATGGAGAGGAGAAATATATGAAGTTCCATGGCACAAAGTTACTAATTTAAGTGTTTAAGGACAAGAATTGTCACTTGTAGAAAATTCACACGTATGGACGTATACACAAATACGCACAAGTCGATGCGAATTCGAGCGGGAATAGCTTGAATGTGTTCAACCATATGCGCGCTCGATTACTCGATCAAGTTTCGAGCGTTCAAGCTCTCAAGCCGGTCTATGAAAACAGGCTAATAAAATAAAGGAAAAAAACATGAACACTAGAGCCAAATTGCCGCAACTTTGTTCCATAATTCGCCGCGGGGAATTGTGCACGAGTATTAGTTTTCTAATTTGCACCAATACATCTTTTCGCACACTATTTCGGCCGCTGCGTGTATACCAAGGTATATAGACTCAGGGTTACCAGGTTTTTCTCACTCTTCTCTCCCAAAAACTTCAATAAAAAACCCCAAATCGGACGAAATTCTTTTGAAAAACCCCAAATAATTTGAAAAACCCCAAATAATTTGAGAGCAATCTTTTTTACAAAGTTCATACAAACAATATTGATAATTAGCAAAAAAATGTTGTCAAATAACTATATGTAACATGTAAATTTTCATCTATATTTCATAGTGAGTTAAAGTCAAAATAGAACAAATAAGCATAATGAAATTAAAGAAAAAATTTAATATATTTTTGGAGTTTCATGTGTAATTTATTGAAATATGTAAAATTAAATGATATTCTTAAATTGTAGATGGGTTGAAACAAATAAATCTATAAACATTTATTTAAAATTTAAAGATAAAATGGAACACGCACTAACATGATTTGCGTTGCCTTAACGAACTAGAGATGACTTCCCTTTTATAATTTGAAGGGTGTGGGAAATCATCAGAAAGTGTTTCTTCATCATTTGTTGAGCATAATCTATGTTTAAAACATTACGGCAGCAATATGACCCCAAGAGGAACTCAAACTTCAATTGA